>APFE031033999.1:185586-224457 GCA_000404065.3 Pinus taeda
CAGACGGGATGTGAAGTTCGAGGAGGACATGGCCTTTAGGAGATCACGAGAGTTGGAGTATCTGGATCAGCCAGACCCTCAGCAGCAGTTGAGTCAGTCGCAGGGATCTAGTGCGCAGGGATCAGGAGGATCAGGAGGATCAGGAGGTACATCTATGAGGATGTCAGGTCCATCAATGAGCAGTGGCTCACCGAGCTAGAGGGGTGGTGCTCCGAGCAGGTCACAGAGCAGTTCACTAGGGAGTCCACTGATGGACAGGTTCACACGGTACCTCAGCTTCTACAGGTTCAGGTGCAGGCAGGAGGACAGCAGACAAACAGTGAGTTCAGGCTACTGATGGTGATGAGGAGGAGGAGTTTCATTCTCCTATGGGAGAAGCATGCTCAGGGAAGAGGAAGCCCAAGTGGCTTCAGGACACCTTGAGAGAGGCCACGTCTGTTGCTGAGCCGAAGAGGCCGGTCAGAGAGAGTAGACCACCTGAGAGATTTTGTAGCTATATGGCGATGGTTACCAGCATCCTTGACTCTGAGCCTTCTAGCTATGAGGAGGCAGCTAGCCAGCAGGTCTGGAGAGAGGCCATGCATGAGGAGTATTTTTCTATCATGAAGAATGATGTTTGGGAGGTGGTGCCGAGGCCTGAGGGCAAGTCCGTGGTTACTTCCCTAGATGGCTTTACAAGGTAAAGCATGCTGCAGATGGCAGCATTGAGAAATTCAAAGCGAGGTTTGTGGCTAGAGGGTTCTCCCAGGTAGAGGGAGTTGATTATGAGGAGACCTCGCTCCCGTGGCTCGATATACTTCGATTCGCTCCATTATATCGATAGCAGCAGAGATGGGTTGGAAGATCCACCAGATGGATGTGAAGACCGCATTTCTCAATAGCTTCATACAGGAGGAGGTGTACATTGAGCAGCCACAGGGCTTTGAGGTGCATGGGAAGGAGTCCCATGTGTGCAGACTGAAGAAGGCCCTTTATGGCCTGAAGCAAGCTCCCAGAGCTTGGTACTCCAGGATAGACACTTATTTGCAGGGGATGGGTTTCACAAAGAGTGAGGCAGATCCGAACCTTTACTTTATTGTGATAGGTGAGGAGCCTCTCATTCTGATGCTGTATGTGGATGACTTGGTCATTACAGGTGCAGAGAGACTCATAGAGCACTGCAAGAGAGATCTTGCGACGAAGTTTGAGATGAAGGACATTGGCTTGATGCATTACTTTTTGGGTTTGGAGGTCTGGCAGGAGGAGGGGCATTTCTTCCTGGGGCAGAGGAAGTATATTGTGGACATCCTTAGCAGATTCCACATGGAGGATTGTAGACCCATATCGACACCGATGATCACCAACTCTGGAAGAAGCTTCATGCTTCGGATTCCGATTTGGTGGATCCCACATTGTACAGGCAGTTGATTGGTTCCTTGATGTATTTGGTCAACACTAGACCAGATATTTGTTTTGCAGTCAACACGATGAGTCAGTTTATGTGTGAGCCTAGGAAGGTTCATTGGGTGGCTGCAAAACACATTTTGCGGTACTTACAAGGGACAGTGGATTATGGTCTGGACTACAGGCAAGGGGATGGAGTGAGATTGGCAGGTTATACTGATTCTGATTGGGCAGGTTGTGCTTCTGATAGGAAGAGCACTTCAGGGTGTTGTTTTGGGTTGGGTTCAGCAGTAGTGTCATGGTTCAGCCGGAAGCAGCAATCAGTAGCACTGAGTTCAGCAGAAGCAAAGTATATGGCAGCCAGTCTAGCTAGTTGTGAGGCCATCTGGCTTCGCAAGATGTTGTTTGGCTTATTTGGTCAGCCGTTGAGACCTTCAGTGATTTACTGTGATAATCAGAGTTGCATTAAACTCACGGAGAATCCAGTATTTCATGACAGGTCAAAGCATATCGGGATCATATATCATTTCATCAGAGACTATGTTCAGAAGGGAGTTGTGAAGCTTGAGTATATTTCCACTGATGATTAGGTAGCAGACATTCTTACCAAAGCCTTACCACGGGGCAAGCATGTTTACTTCAGAGACAAGATGGGTGTGGTGAGGAACACCTTCCTCGGTAAGAGGGAGTGTTGAAATTTGGTACCGGAGGACAGGTGGTTCCCTTAGGCTTTGATCTTTGGCCTAGGGAAAAGTGTCCAAAAGATTTTAATTTTTCTCCTACAGTGACTTTATAATTTTTATAAAGTTAAATCTAATTTAAAAGTGACTTTAAGTGATAAAGTTACTAAAGTCTAATTTTAAAGTGACTTTCATAAAGTCAATGTAAAATTAGAAAGGAAAAATGACTTTGGAAATAAATGAGTAAGTGGGTCTTTATTAAAGTGGGGTGATTAAAAAAAATAGAAAGTGAAATTTAAATGAGCATTTAATCTCAGCCCTTGATCTCAATCTATTTCAGCCATTGGATTTAGGGATCACCCAAAAGTCACTTGGGGTTAAATTAAGGGAGGAAAAGGAGGAAAAGGTCATTCATTCTTTCATGAGCAGATTGAGAGAAGGAGAGCAAGAGAGCAAGGGAGATTTATGGACAGGGAGGAGAAGGAGACAGCAGCTTGGCACACATTCCAAGGCAGCAGTTTAGCAAATCCGTACAGCTGAGTGAGCACACTGTAAAAGGCAGATTTTTGGGCACGATTTTCAAGAGGACGTAGAGTAGATTTTCTGCACAAAATCGAGGGTTGTACAGCAAATTTTTTGCACAAAAATCGAGGGTCGTACAACAAATTTTCTACACATAAATCAAGGGTCGTACAACTGAGTTTTTGCACAGAAATCGAGGTCCGTACAGCAGTTTTCCAGGGCACGGAAAATGAGATAAGTTGTAAAGTTTGCTTGCTGAATTTTTGCTGAATATTTCTTACTGTAAAAAGGCATTTCAGAAATAAAGAAGAGCTCTCGAACTGGTTTTCCCCAAGAGTTGTAGGGGGTTTTTCCAAGGTCACCTTGACCAAAAATCACTGTGTTTAAATGTGTTAAATGGCTGTTTGTACCTGCTGATTTTTTTTTCTGCATTTTCCAGCATCTGTAAAATTTCCAGAATTTGTGTTTTCAGCAAAATTTATTTTTTTTCAGTTGTTGAATGTATGGATATGGGAAAGGGCATTTAACTATATGGGAGAAATAAGGTGAAACTGAAAACTGGGGTGGGAAATGAGAAATTTTTACAGGTTTGCAAATATCCACATACACTAATTGCCATAGGTGGCTTGCATGAACCTCAAAGAAGTGCCACAAGACTCAGTCCAAATTGCAAAGTTATAAAGTCATAGGTACACACTATGCCATAGAAACATAGTTCCACGGGGGTTTAGTATCTTCATCTTCTTGAGTGACGTAATCATTTCGTTGTAGTCCTTCAGTATAGCTTCTATAGGACTTGATCCATTGAATCTATCTTCATAGGATTCATCATGACGATATTCACAGTTAGGACCTTAGAATCACTGAAATGACTTTTTTTTAGGATAACTAGGATCTCACACACAGGAAACTTCTAATGCCACCATTATGTAATTCTTTTCTAGCTCTGATGCCATGTTGAAATTCAAAAGCAATAGAGAATTTCTTTAACATGCTAATTACTTGTGATTGTTTATATAAGTTCTTCATTGAGCTTTTATCGCATTCATTAGGTCATCAAGCAATTATACAAATAGAAAGCACAAAAATAAGGGACACCAGAGATTAGGCCAGAGGACAGGGCAAAACCCACAAGGGGAAAAACCATCAATCCTTTCCTTATATGATCTTCATCAGCAGGAGAAATTCAAGTTATAGACAAATTGAAGAAATCCAAGCCATAGAAAAATTGACCTGTAGACCTATTATTCAAGTGCCACGTTGATCCTCCACCAAGCAATAATTGTTCACATGAGTTATGTCTTAGGCCTGTCCACGTGATGTCATAGAAGAACAAACTTGCATATTGTAGAAGTATAATGCCACAGTCTCACGATGAATTTTGCATAACACACTTTCATAAAGACCTCGCATATCACAGTGTCTTGGAGACTTGGCATGTCACAATGCTATAGAGTCTTCACATACCACAATGTCTTTAGAGACTTTGCATACCACTGGAGTTTCGTATAAACTTCAAAGAATATCAAATGCAGACTTCGACCTTTTTATCCACTTGAGCGAGGGATAGAAAAGATCAATTATAACTTTTATTTTTGTCCTTCAATAGTCCTTCTTCTTTGTTGTTCTGAATCAGATGTACGTGACGATGATCTCCAAATGAGAGACTATAATAGGCTATAAATAGTATTCTCCATAATCGGATGAGTGCCATATGTGGCTGAGTCGACTTGAGAGGGTAGGAGGACCGGCGTGGCAACTTGACAAGACAAATGACACTTGACAATTTTTCAAATTTCTTTCTTTTGCAAGGAACATGAAGAACAAGCCTTTCTAAATTTTCTTTTGACTCATAATAAATTCTTTTTGACTCTAAGCATGAAGAACATGCCTTTGACAAGAATATAATACATATACTAAATACATCAATGACATTATGAAGACCGAACCTAGTTACAACTTCAAAAAGGGATAGGGTTTTATGTGGAAAATTGATAAAAAAATAAATTTATGTTTGATGTTTTATAGTTCTTAAAGTAGGATTTTCACTTAATAATTATATAAAAGAAAAATCTAGCATTGTTGCATGTTAAACCCTCCTCTTTAGGGCTGACATCATCATCTATTTGTTGTTTATGCATGGTTTCAGCCATAAAACTCCATTAAAAACCCTAAACCCTTGGTATTTATTTGAAGGTCTAGGCTCTTTTGTTGATCAATCATTGAAAGACCCTTTCTCTAGGCTATTATATGACATTGCATGCCTTATCATTGAAATTTTGCAAAACCCTAGCTTATAACAACCTTGTAGTTGGTGTAGGAATAAAGTACCTGAACTTTGGCAAAGAATATTTAGGCCTTGTAGGCTATATCGCAATTAGTAGACATCTTATTATTCATCTTGAGTCATTTCCATTGAATATCTTTAGATGAGTAGTTAAGGAAGCCTGCCTTGTGGTCAAACACAACTAAAGAGCAAGAGAAGGGTTGTTGAGGTGACAGTGGCAACCGTTTCTCTTGTTGCCCTGAGGTCTTGCTTTGCCTAAAGAGCAAGAAAAAGGTTGTTGAGGTGACAGTGGCAATTGTTTCTCTTATTTCCCAAAGATCTTATTCTACCTAGTGAGGCTTTGCACTAGGCCTACTGGATTTTGCGACAATAGTGCCAACAATGGGCAACCTTCCTAAGTGACCCTACAGTTGCACTTGGTTCAAGGGCCTAAATTTCCTTAAGTTCAAGTATGGAAGGTAACAACTTTCTAACTATCTATCTCATTCAATGAGTGTGTTCCTTACCCTATCCTCCTTGGGTTGTTCCCACCCTCCTATTTTCACAACTTATTCTATAAGACTTGTTTCTTAGCTAAGCTATAAGTTGGTTGCCTTGCCAAAGAATATTGAGTTTTAGGGAATCTTGGGTCTTGATCTCTTCTCTTTTGTTGAAGTTGTCTATATAGTATTGCTACTTCCACTTGACATACCTCTTCCATTTACCCTCATTGTAATACTCTCGTAAGTACCTTATCAAATCCTTATCAATTAGGTTACCCTTTTCCATTATGCCCCAATCATTACACACTTCCCGCATTGTAGAATCCATGTGGACTTTCTCCTTTTCAGCTCTTCATGGATGATTTTAGCAAGAATCCTTTCCCTGTCCATGGTTTCCACCTTTTTTTCCATATATTCCTTCTTATTGTGTCCATCTCTATAGAGTATAACCCTCTTTCAAGCAAGAGTATCTCATTTGGGGTGTTGATTTTTAACCTCAAAAAAACTATCATGAAGTGCTTTTTGCACTCTCTCCACATTGTTCCATCTATTTCTAGGTGTACTTGGCCCCCATATCTCACCTATAGAGGGGTACTAGGATTAAAGCTAAGATAAAAATAGATTGTTGGGTCAACAAAGGTGGATAGCTAATATTAGTTTTAATAATAAGCTCCTATTGCATTTGAAAACTAGAAAATATCCTTGGTATTGATAAGATGTTTAATATACTAGCAAATAGGACCAAGTCTAGTTCCAAATGAGCTATTACTAAGAAATAAGAGTGAAAAAAAAAATAGGACGAACTTATTGAGAGATTTCACTACTATAATCAATTGACAACAAGGATGATCTAGGTGCTACAATAATGAAAGATATCTCTAGAAGACTATTAACTTGCCACTTTTGACATTGAACTCACTCAAATGAAAATTATGCAAAAAAAAAAGTTATCATGTTCTATATTAATGTAGCTAGGTGGAATATACTCCCAAAGAAACTGCATGAAAACCGAAGTATAGGAAGAGTAAATGAGAAAACAAAACATAAAGATATTGGCAAACATCAGCAAAATTAAGAGACCACCAATATATCTTTAAAAATCAGCAAACATCGTCTAGGCCAAAAAAATCGTGATTTCGGAATGTATCGCGATAAAATCATGATGTTTGCAACAGTGGTGTAGGGAAATCAATCCTATCTTCATAACACATGCATCGAGAAAGTGCCAAAAAAGGATAATGAAATAGTAATAAATTCAAGCGAATATTTCAATCCACGTGATCCGAGAAGCCATGGGTATTCGATACGTAGCATCACACATACCAAAAATGGGTATTCGATACCTAGCATTACACATACCAAAAAGAGTCCATCCTTTGCACTAATATCCTCCAACCAGGCCACTCTTGGTCCCAAATTTCTCTCACAAGTTCACAGGGTGAAGGCTCTAGGACCCTTTTGTTGTGCTTCAAAGAAATGACCCAAAACCTCAATAGTAAACAACAATATGCCACCAAGTTCCCAAACCCCCTTGCACATCTTAGCAAGGCACATACACCTCAATAGGTGACACATGCACTCCAACATCCCTAGCAGCCACTAAAACACACTTCAGCTTTGAACATGCATAGGGAATGCCAATCAACACCAATATAGTTAGTCTAAAGGTTTTGTACACGAAAAACAAGAAGTGGTTGTTGTTAAGAAGGCTAACAATCATCCCATCAACAATTACAAAACCAAAGCACCTCCAACAATTAAATCTCGGTATTGTAACTAAAATGTTTTCCTATGTATAACAAAGCATGAAGCAAGCTACAAAGATATTTATTCATCTACTTTTCAATTTCACGCACTCATTCACGAAGGATAGTACAAAACTATTCAACAATGATACAAGCACTGTTGTGTCCTATTATGTCCTCATTTATATCTAAGTTGCATGATACAGGGAAATGGGTACACATTTCCGAAACTAAAACACACTAGAAATGTGAGCTCTCAAATTTGGAAACAGGGATAAGTGAAATATATATATAAGAAATCATTATGAATAAATGAGCAAGAACATTTAAATGAAAAGCAAAGTTCCATCATCATTTACACTGGGATCATCATCATTAGTATTGCCCTATGTCTCTACATCAATCCTCTAGGGACATCAGTCAACATCGTCTAATTTTGATGAAACTACCTAATCCAAGATTTAAAATATGCTACGAGAAGCCTATCATGCCTGATCAATGATTTTGGTTTCAGTAAAGGGCACATTTTTGTTAAGGACATGACAAAGGAGTCCAACAAGCAATATCCCTAACATCGAGGTACATAAAGGGCTCGGTGCTCTTGATTAACTACAAATTCCATACCTTCATACATTATAGAATCTAATGAAAATAATCCTGAAATTCTTAAAACTGTCAAGTTTGTTGAATTTTGAATAGGATATTAAATTCTACTTTCTCCATATGAAGACTGATGAGGTCGGAAGCACTCTCAAACATCTTGAAACAATTAATGGTAACGTCAAAAATTTAAGTAAAAGTGACATTTATTTTACTTTAAGAATTTAACATTACCATTAATTAACAACATTTTGGTGCAAATTGAGAGTGAAACCTTTTTTAAAGAAAATATTCTGGTCTTAGAGGTTTCTAGAAGTCTCATTAATTCATGATTAACCTCTAGTTAGGCAATAAAACCAAAAGTGTGGTTCCCAACAATTAAATCAAGGCAAAATCAAGCAAATTTCATTTGGAAACGCATTGTACAGACGTTGAAACACATTTCAATTTGTATGAAACACATTTCTGACATGTGAAATGCACTTCATACAAACTGAAACATGCTTCAGTCGAGTTTCAATATGAAAACGCAGCTAATATGCAAGGGGGACCAAGTTTCCTGCAACATAGGTTTATATTCATTCTTCCATGCCCATAATTAGTCCAACTTAAGTCAACCTCTAATTTGCATCTTGGAATTGAATCTATGAAGAGAATAGATATGGACTTATCCATAAAGGCAAAAGTGGACACTCAAACAACAACAGACTTGTTGAGGGAAGATAAACATATTATACTCCAATTCCACGTAAAACAAGAAAGCAAAATCATGAGCTAGAAGTTATAAATTATTCATTTGTGTTGGCAAAAACCAGGTAGGAAATGCAAGTGTGGAGTGAGGAAAGATAAGCATATTATACTCCAATCCCACGTGAGACAATAAGCAAAATCAAAAAGTAGAAGCCATACATTATTCGCTTAAACTAAGTGTTGGCAAAAACCAGGTAGGACATGCAAGAGTAGAAGAAACAGGAAATTTAAGGAGTTGGTACTGTTACATGTGACAAGGACATCCAATTGGGGAAGCTAGTAGAGATGATGTAGGCTATAACTAACCGATCAACCACATTAGCTGGTTTGAAATGCATCGGCAATTTAAATGATTTATGTGATGGATCCAGAAGACAGATATCTGAATAAAAGAATTTTTTAGAGTTATAATATCAATACTTCATGAACCAAAGCTCTCGCCCACATAGTAGAGGGCATCATTAAAAATATTTGTATCAGCCCATGTCTTGGACCTAACCTCCAGTCTATTATTCAATAAATATTTATTTTGACTCTATATTAGTGCTTTTTGCATTAATACCGATTTGTCCCAATGGGTTTTTTTAGAACCTAGGTACCTTCAATTACACTACAATGTAGCCGATGAAACTGGTAAAATGCAGCAAGACTAGCATGGAGGATTTAAACATGTTATTTGCGTTGCTTACTCTTGTTACATTGTTTGAGAAAAACCACGGAAGAAATATTGAAAAAATACGATATTCAGACATCTCCATCACATGAAAATTGTCTAGTTGACACTGTCACATAGTAGGGATTCTTAAATAGTATTTTTCACCTTTTACAAATCTCAAACCTTCAATGTCTGTAATCACATAATAGATTTGTAACCGTAAAGATATAAAAGTGTTCTATCCAAATGCACTGTACATATATAAATCATAATATACCTACAAACTGGAAGCAGCTAACCATCTTTTCTTGAAACATTTATGGATGCTATAATTACATGGCAAAGGATGATGTCATTCTTACCTCAATTAGCCCTTATAGAATAAATTTGTTGTGACGAATTAATGAGCTAGAGCATATTTTTAAACAATCAATCATGAAAATCCAACCCACTCATCATCATACCAATTTGCCAAACCATTTGTTAGAAATTAGAAATGAAAACCACATGCAGATTTATGATCCAATGACGAAGTATAGCACAACCTTGGTTCCATCAAGAATATTTACTGAGAGGTAGGAGATGACTATCTACTCAGAGGAATCTTCAGTGTGCAATGGCTGCACTAGGTCATCCTGTTTAGACTGTGTAAGAGCCTCAGCTTGTAGTAGGCGACTCAAACTTTTGTCTTCCATATTTTTCTGCAAGAGCAACAATAACAAAATTAATTATCTGTCACTAAACATGCAAGTACTAAATAAATATGGAAATATTTTACTTAATCAATGCACAAAACATGAATTCCATGTGATTAAGAACTTCAGATTTCGTAAAATATATATATATATATACATATAAAGGAAAAAAACACATTAAGCAATATTCTTCTACACTTGATCGAAAGGATATCGGGTTTCAAAACAGGAGGAGGTTAAGTCCAAGAGCGGACCTGAAGTTTTATACACTAACAGTTTATTTTTTCTGTCGGCTCCATAAAGCGGTTAAGGGTCGCATAAGTTTCCAATGCAATTTCTTTAAGGACCGTCGGATCATTGGGGTTGTTATCGAATGGCTATCGGGTTGTATAATGGTAGGAGGTTTATGTGTAAGTTTTATCTGTAAGGTTTCGGGTTTTGTTGACCCTGTTGACTATTAATCATCAATGGGTCTGTCTTTTGTTGGTTTTTACACTTGTAAAGACGTGTACCATATGTAATATTTTTATCGGTTAATTGAAGGCTCCACGCTTACTTGACCAAAAAAAAAGAAAAAATCTTCTACACTTTAGTCCCTCGGATATAGATCAGCTGGCAATAAGGAGCACTGTAACAGGGCACTCCTTGCGACGTCACTGATTCAAACCTTGATTAGCCTGTTGACTATGTGTGAGTCGGTGTGGATACACCTAGAGGCTACAGTGGTAGTGGTCGTAGTGGTTAGAATTGACCCCATGCCAGTGACATAGGAATCCGGTCCAGTTGCTTATTCCACCACTCACTGTGTGTGTGTGTATAAATATATATATATATATATATAGACACACACACTTTGGAGATAAAACCAAAAAAATAAATTGCAAATGCATGCAGCAAGTTACAAGAATAACCACTGCATAAATATCAATCTTGTGCAAGTAAACCAAGTACTTATACAAAGTTTCAAAGCTGGCACTAAACATGACTCTTCAAAGTTTCAAATATTGAATTCCAATTAGTAAAACCAAAGTTCAAAGGTCTTTGGATGTTCAAGAGTCTAATCCTTATCATACTTTGTCAAAGCCTGCCATAGTAGAAAAAATACATTCTTATTTTCTAGATGAAAGGGGCATATATACACCTTTTTTAGTACGTGTCATGTGCTAAGTACTATACATTTTGAGTACAAGTTAAATTCCTTTGACTTTGTAATAGTTTTGTTTTAATTGCACAATGTTTTCCAAAGTTTAACCGAACACATTCTTAAATTAAATATTTAGAATATTGAAAATATTTTCCACAATTTTGAAAATTTGTAGATTATTTTTTTGATTGGATGAAGAGACTCTAGATGAGACATGTTGTCGCACAGATTGTCACGACAACGCCCAGACAGGGGGCTGTCACCCTGATCCCTGATCTCTCCGTTTAAGCCTGTCTCCCACGACTAAGGGGGGTAGACCCTATGGGATAATGAATGACCAACTGGAGACCAGTTGGGTTGGAGACACGAAGGGAAACAAGCACTAAATTGATTTTATTAAGCTAATAGACCAGTGCCTTATGAAATAAATGATTAAACGATTATTTATCAAATGCTGAAGAAATATGGGCTCATTAACAATCGTTAACTATCAAAACAACTCAAACAAAGCTTAACTTTTACCAGATGCGAGATAATCAATAAATGCTTAATGGCTTAATGATACTCCAGCAATTAAAATTTCGAAAGATAAAGTGCTTTAAACAACCACGTAAAATGCTAACTAGAGATCACATTCATGTAGTTAATCTTCAAATGAACATTTAAGCATGTTTAACCATATAAAGAAATGATCAAAAATTTAGCCTCAGCAAAAAAGATAAAACATAATAAATCCCTGAGCCAAGACTGAAACTCGCAAAAAAATTCCAAAAATATTTTTATATTTTTCAAATAAAACAAAACTAAAGACTAAATGAAACTTTAAATCATAAATCTAATATAAAATCTAAACTAAAAGAAAAGAAACTCTTCATGCTTTTATAATTTTATAATTTTTTATGATTTTTTATATATTTTTATATTTATAATGAAAAACTAAACAAAATAATTGAAATCCTAAATCTAAATCTAAAACAAAGAAAAAGAAAAGTTTCTTTAATTCTTTTATGAATTTATATTTTTTATTTGATTTTTAATTTATAAAATAAAACTAAACTCTTTTTATTTAAATTCTAAATGTCAAAACTAAAACCTGAATAAACAAAATTTAAATCTAAACTAAATATAACTAGACCCAAAGCTAATAAAACTACAACTTAAGCTAAATAAATCAAAAGCTAAAACTAAAATGTGAAATCTAAAATCATGAAGGAACTTTTTTGGTACCTTTATCATTTTTTTTATGATTTTAAAATTTTAAAATTAAAACTAAGATAAAACTAAACTAAAATCTAAAATATAACCTAGCCAAAATCTAATCTAAAACTAAGCGCTAACCAAAATTCTAAACTAAGCTAGAACATTTAAGAACTTTTTAGGATTTTCTGATTTACTTTAAATCCGGAACAAAGCTAAAATTCAAAAATTCTAAATATTAAAATTAAAGCTAAAAAGACAAATCGAATAGATATAAAAAACTAAACTATATCCAAACTAAACTAAAAAAAAAAAGGATTCTACGCTAGGGTAAAAATGCGTTCATAAATCAGTGATGTATACCAACGCATATAATAAAAAAAAACCAAAACCAGATCAACCCTAGCCTGTATATTTCAGGAAAAATTTCGTTTTGCCACAGGAAAGAGAATACATGACGCAGTTGTCTTGACGGCGAGAAAAAAAAAAGCAGGTAATGGAGTCGTGGATCAAACGTAGAGGAGATCCGAATGGGCTAACGTTGTGCGTGTACAGGTTAGCAGGAAAGATGATAAGGGACTCACGCGCAGGCAAGAAGATGAAGTTGTAGGGGCACGTTTTGATTTGCAGGCTTTATATATATATTTTGTTTGCAGCTGCAGGTTTGGACGAGCGTGGAGATGAATGGTAGCAGCAGGCAGAGGTGGACGATAGAGAGAAGGGCTGGACAATGAGAAGTGAGTCAAAGAGTGTAGAGAGAACACATACAAACAAACAAAACAAAACAAAAATCGGCTGAAGAATGGATGTGTGGACAGGCGGCTTGATGAGAGGCTTTCGAAACTTATAATAAGCCGTAGAAGTGAATGGTTGCTGCGTTTTTGAGTGCCTGACAGCAGCAAGAGCAACGTTGGTAGCTGGATGATAGGGGATAGGCACAGCTGAGACAACGTGGAACTGAAAAAGAGCTGCAGCAACGTTTTTTTTGAATTTTTTGAATTTTTTGTTTGCAGGTGATGATACACAGTACAGACGAGGGAGGGCAGGACAACACATTGGTGATGGTTGCGGCAATGCTGAGGATCCGCCTGTAGAATGGACGTAAAGAGCTGAGTAGTGTGAGAGATGGCGGATATAGCAGTCAAGAAAAATTCTGAGTTTCTTGTGTTTCAGAATTATCAATGAAATTCTCGTAAAATTTCTTCCAGATCTGAAAACAACTAAAATTGAAATCCTTGGACAGCAAAAGTTAAAACAGCTTAGATAAACCCTCGAAAATCTTCAGAGAACCCTGCAACCTGTAAATGGAAAAGAAAAACACCCAGAATATATGCAAAAAATAAAACCCTAAAAACCAGCTACAAAATTTACAACTTTGTAACTCTCCAACAGCCAGATTTGTCAGTAACCCTCCAGTAATATTTTCAAAATTTCAGATTTACTATGAGATACTTTAGAAACAAAAAAAAAAAAAAAAAACTCTCATGCATTCATAAACAAAACTTAAATGACAAACCCAGGATCGAAACTAACTGGGCTCTGCAGGAAAATGCTTGCGGGAGTTGGCTGGTTCAGCCGAGAACTTCCCCAAACACCCACTAATTTTCTCAATAAAGGTTTCCTGCACAGCTCACTTCAACCATCAATAAAGAGAGAAAAAACAGTACTAGATCCCAGATGCAATGGAGATACCTGCCATTATTTCAGAAATTCTAATACCATTCAAACCCTAGTAAGTGAACAAGATCCCTGTGTTCAACAATACTCTACATCAAGCTATTACTAATGGCTGAAAATAAAATTATGCTGAAAATAAAATAGCTCACAGCACTTCAAGAGAGTAACACCAGCAAGATTTCAACCCCAAAGTCTTTCTTTATTTGCACCAAAAAAAGTTTGCAAGAGAGCTTTCTTCAGCACAAGACTCAGATTGAATGATCTCAAATGACCCCTAGCACTCTATTTAAAGGAAAAATTCCCAACGGCTAGTTCGAGTGATCCATGTCAAAATGATCTCGACTGTCAATTAGGATCAAAACATCTTTTAATCTCATCTGTTGAATTTTTAGATGCATTAAAAAATTGAAATTCTGCATTTATTTTACTCAAAATTTTGACCTATTATTATTTTATTATTTTTTAAGTTTTTTTATTTTTTTTTTATTTTTTAATTTTTTAATTATTATTTTTTTTTTTATTTAATTTTTTTATTTTTATATATTTTTTTATTTTTTTATTTTTTAAATTTTTTATATATATTTTTTAATTTTTTATGTTTTTTATTTTGTCAATTTTTAATTTTTATTATTTTTTAAATGGATCGTCGAACTTAGCCTTTGGAAAAATCACCTAGGACCTAGGACTTATGAGGGGATTAAAACATTTTCTAACCCTCAAGACACTTTACATCATGACTTTTACAATTCTACATCTTTAAGGGGGAAAACCCATTTGACATAGACCCTCATAGACCACCCAGTTCTGCAACCAAATATAACTTAGCAGATCAACGCACTAGGATTCTCCTAAGATTCTAATGACAAAATTCATTCCGACTTTGGGGTTAGGCTGAAGGAAAACTCTGCCGATCATAGATCGGTGAGACAAGAAACCTTCTGGAACGTAGATTATCACTAGAAAATTAGATCAACCTAGGCAATTTACATACATGACTCAGACCTGCTAAGATTATTTACAATTTACAAATGCAGACTGGGTTTACAACATAATACAATCAAGTCGACGATGACTGTCGAATGGCACAGACACGTCAATCAAGCACTACCCCTTTTGCGAAGAAAATGGGGGGGTACTGCTAAGGGTAGTTGACACGTAGTGGTCAACAGGACATAATTCCTATTCTCCTTGCTTGAATTGTCAGTTAACAAAATTAATTTTAAAACAATCACAATAAAAATTCTAAGATCCACCACATTGTTAACACGACTTGATAGCAGCTGACAAGATGATAAATGTAATTTTATAGTCGTTATATCACTAACGATGAGAGCAACCTCTTCATGGCAAGCCTTAATGGGATATCAAAGATGGTGCCATCACCTTTATAGCAGAAAACACCATCTGTGAGTAAAGGACAGCCATCAGAGACAAATCCAACAATGGAAATGAACCTATTGCCTTCTCTGCACATGCTAAGAAGAAGAATGATGCTGGTTCAAGGAGACAAGGTCAAGGATCTAAGAAGGGATTCAAAGGAAGAGGCAAAGGGAGATGTTACAATTGCAATAGGTTTGGCCACTATGCTAGAGAGTGTCCTCACAAGAAAAATCCTCCAAGGGATAACAACAACAACAACAATTACAAAAGCAATGGCAATCAAAGGAACAACAGGGATAACAACAAAGGAAAGAGGAATGCTCCCACTGCTCGAGAAGGAAATAGTCGACCTCCCAAGAGGACAAGAAATTCCAAGTATGATGAAAGTAATGTTGTTGAAAAACAAAATGAGTTGTATCTTATTTCTGCTCTATCTATTGCCTCTCCTCTGGATACTTTGGATCATTGGTTAATTCATAGTGGAGCCTCAAGGCATTTCATTGGATACAAGGAGACCCTCTCAAATTTAGTGGAGAAGAAACCTAATCAAAAGATTATACTTGGAGATAATGCCACCTACCCCGTGAAAGGGATAGGAACTGTCACTCTTCACTTGAATTATGGTCAAACCATACTTCTTCAGGAAGTGTTTTATGTGCCCGATTTGAAGAATAACTTGGTGTCTATTTCTGGGATGGAAGACAAAGGCTTCAAGGTAGCATCCATTGATGGAAAGGTATGTATTTGGCATAGAACCCTAAAGATGCTTTTACTCTTGGATTTAGGGTTGATGGTCTCTATCAAGTTAGTGGAAGTCCTTTGGGAGTTTGGCAAGTGATACTTCTCTTCAAAGTGAATTATGGCACCGAAGATTTGCCCACTTATATTACAAAGCCTTACAAGGATGCCTGAGTTTAATGTGAATTGTGGAGTATGTCAGGGATGTGCAGCTGGGAAACATACAAAGGGACCATTCCCTTCTAGTGAAAGCAAGACAAGTGATATTCTTCAATTGGTCCATTCTGACCTGTTTGGTGCCTTGCCCGTAACCTCATTAGGAGGATACACATATTATGCAATCTTTGTGAATGACTTCTCACGCAAAACATGGATTTATTTTTTGAAGAATAAGGATAAAGTGTTCAAATAGTTCTTTTCTTTCAAAGCATTGGTGGAAAATCAAACAAGGAAGAAGATCAAGACGTGAAGGACTAACAATGGAACCTTACATGAATCCAATCAATTCAATGACTTTTGCAAAGAAGCTAGCGTTAACAAGGAGACAATTGTTCCATACACTCCAGAGCAGAATGGTGTTGTTGAAAGAAAGAATCGAGTGATTATGGAAGCCACCCATGCCATCATCTATGATCAAGGTCTACCAAAATTCTTGTGGGAAGAAGCTGCCAACATTGTTATATATGTTCAAAATATGAGCCCTCATCAAACCTTGGATTTCAAGACACTCGAGGAAGTCTTCATTGATAAGAAACTTGATGTTTCTCACTTTAAAATCTTTGGTTGTCCTGTGTATTTTCATGTGCCTAAAGAGAAAAGGAATAAGTTGGAAGCTTCTAAGAAGAACGGTATATTCGTCAGATACAGTGAAAATTCAAAGGCATATAGAATATATGTACCTCATCAAAGAGATGTAGAAGTGAGTAGAGATGTTACTTTGATGAAGACACTGCCCTTGGGAAAGCCAGAGATCTCCCCATTTCAAGGAAGGATGATGATGCTGCTGAAAAACAAGAAGGACCTTCAATAGATGAGCCTATGCCCGATGTTGATGGCCCAATGGATCCTCTTGATCCACCTCTTGGTGATCCCTCTACCTGAAGGAAAAGACCATTATGGCTCAAGGATACACTTCAAGGTGTCGAAAAGCACACTGCTCCAAGAGGGACATTTGGCGAAAGTAAGAAGCCTAACAGGTATCAAGGGTACTTGGTTGCCATGAGTACTATTATTCAAGATGAATCTTGCACGTTCGAAGAAGCTGTAAAACACTAGGTATGGAAAGATGCAATTAATGAGGAATATGAATCAATCATGAAGAATGATGTCTGGGGAAGTGGTGCCTAGACATAAGGACAAGTCTTTGGTCACTTCTAAATGGATCTACAAGATAAAACATGGAACAAATGGAAGTGTTCAAAATTACAAAGCAAGGTTCGTGGCTCGTGGTTTCTCTCAAAAGGAAGGAGTGGACTATGACGAAATTTTCGCACCAATGGCTCAATACACCACTATTTGATCTATAATCGCTCTTGCTGCCAATCAAGGATGGAAACTACATCAAATGGACGTCAAGACTGCTTTCTTGCATGGCTCACTTAAGGAGGAAGTCTACATGGAACAGCTGTAGGGTTTTGAAGTACAAGATCGAAGGTCTCATGTATGCAAGTTGAAGAAATCCCTCTATGGGTTAAAGCAAGCTCCTAAGGCTTGGTATGAGAGAATTGATAGTTATCTTATGAAGCTGGGATTTACAAGGAGCTATGTTGATCCAAACCTATACTTCAAGGTTGAAAAGGGCATGCCACTTAATTTGGTCCTTTATGTTGATGATCTCTTTTTCACTGGTGTAAACCCTCTCATTTATCAATGCAAGAGAGAGTTGACTTCTGAATTCAAGATGAAGGACCTAGGACTGATGCATTATTTCCTAGGCTTGGAGGTTAGGCAAAAGTTAGGAGAGATTTTCCTTTCTCAAGGGAAATACATTTTGAAGCTGTTAGAAAGATGTGGAACAGTGGAATGCAAGTTTGTGTCTACTCCGATGGAACTAAACTTCAAGAAGCTATGTGAAAGTGCTACTAGTCTCAAATTGGCAAATCCTTCTTAATACAGACAACTTGTGGGGGCCCTGATGTTCTTGGTAAACTCCCAACTCGACATATGCTTCGTTGTAAATACTTTGAGTCAATTTATGGTTGAGCCTCATCACATACATTGGGTTGCTGCAAAGAATCTCTTAAGATAACTTTGTGGCATTATCAACTATGAGCTGAGATACACTGTCAGGAATGAGGCTACACGGATATTCTGATGTTGACTGAGCTAACAGTGTGGTGGATGGAAAAAGGCATGCCCAGATGGTGCTTCTATTTGGGATCTGCTTCAATTTCCTGGATGAGCAAGAAGCAGAAATTGGTTGCTCTAAGCACCACCGAGGCCAAATATATTGCAGCTAATATGGCTTGTTGTGAAGCTATTTGGTTGAGGAAGCTCTTCAATGAGCTATTTGAGCATGTGTTGGATACCACCGTCATCTATTGCAATAATCAAAGTGGGATTCGCCTTTCAGAGAATCTCGTGTTCCATGACCGCTCCAAGCATATTGATATCAAGTACCACTTTATTCAGGATATGGTACAACGGGAGCAATAAAGCTCTAACACATCAGGACAAATGAACAAGTTGTGAACATCCTCACGAAGCCGTTGGGGAAGGTCAAGTTCTTAGGCTTCCGAGAGAGACTTGGAGTTGTGGAAGGGCTCTCCCATGAGGGTCCCATTTGAGTTGAACATTGAGCTGGGGAGCTCCTAGGGGTCTGGGGTACTTGTTGAATCCTCTATGTGCAACCATAGGGTGAGTGGTTCACCTTCCCCTATAGGTACGTCCTGTGCAGGGTGAGTGGTTCACCTTCCCCTATAGGTATGTTGTGTGCAGGGTGTGGTTCACCTTCCCCTGTGACACCCCATGATGATATATGTGAGCATAGGGTGAGTGGTTCACCTTCCCCTATGGCTGATGATATATGCATAGGATGAGTGGTTCACCTTTGCCTATGGCATATGAGCAGGATGATTGGTTCACCTTCGCCTGTGAATGCCCTAGCATACATCTTACCCTTGTAGTTTGGGACTCTTAAGAAGTACCTCTCATTTGGCCAATGAGTTGGGAAAAGTGGCTAGGGACCATAGCACTACAGATGGACGCATTATGTACTGTCATACTCCCTATGTCTAGGATGCATGATGTTCAACACTTTGATCACTTAGGATCTATGAAAATTCCTAGACTCGAAGGAACCCCTACTGCAGCAAATCTGAAATTACTTCACCTACTTAATTTTTAAATTACATTCATCAAGTTATTTTTCTGAATACTGAAGCAAATTACATCTGCAACCTACAATAATTAAATATTTGATGTCATCAAACATAAACTGGAGCAAAGAACAAAATACATAGGACACTTATTTTTGGACACAATAGTCCCCGGAAAAACCCAATGTGGAAAACCGGTGCAGCAACTCTGAGGGTTTTATTATTACGCAGGAGAAATATAGGAATACAAATCTAGGATGCTCATCTAGCAATCCTTTACAGAGAAAATACTAGTGGAAAATCTGAGTGAGTTTTACCTCACTTCACCCGGCAGAATTCTGGTAAATCCGGCACAAGACTGGCTAACCCCGGTTATTTCTACGTCACCTCTTATGCCCTTTGCATCAGCTTTCCCAGCTATTCCGACAATTTTCGACAGTTTCGGCTATTCCCGACAGTTCAAGTTGTTCCCGGCAGTTCCAGCTTCTGCCCTCTGCGTCAGCTTTCTCGGTTGTTCCGACACTTCCCGACAGCTCCGGTTTCTGCCCTCTGCGTCAGCTTTCCAGACTGTTCCGGCACTTCCCATCAGTTCTGATTGTTCTCGGAAGTTCCGCTTCTGCCCTCTGCGTCAGCGTTCCCGACTGTTTCAACTGTTTCGGCTGTTCCTGACAGTTTTGGCTTCTGTGTGACATGCAGCTTTTCTGCTCTACTGATTCTCTTCGCCTCTCTGCCTGTATTCTCCGGAAAGTCCTTCTCCCGGATTTTCACTGCCCCTCTACAGCAGAATGATCACTTAATTCGAAATCCTTAGCAAACCCTGCCCTAGGAATCGAATTCTTGATCAACTCATTCTCTCCGTGTGTGTTTCCAAATGAACCCCAAGCCTCCATTTTATACTTTTCCTGTTGAGTCTTCAACGGTCAAGATTAAGTCTCTAATCAACGGTTAAGATTAAAACATGACTTGATCCATCTTCTAGATCATTCTCACCCATATTTTGATTAATATCCCATTAATATTTTAATTTCCCTAAGTTTAGACTTAGGAACCCCATTAAAAATATTAATTATTTTAATAAAATACAATCCATGTGGAATTTCACCAAACAGTTTCTGGGTTCTTTAGAACTCATGTGCCTTAGCCTCTCCACCAATTTTCAAGGCTAAAGCACTTCCGATGCTACCAAAAGCTAACACTCCCTCTTAGAGAGGAAAGTGCTCTAGCAACAATGTCCACCTACATACTGCTCTGTTTCTGAAGCACTCCTTTCTACATTGTTGCTGCCACCAACACTATGTTGTTGTTGTTACTGTACTGCTGCCCATGACACCACCACTGCCACTGCTACATTTGTACTACAACTCCCTCTCAAACGCTGCATTTGTGATGCTACTAGCACTACCACTGCTAACACTACATCCTTACTGCAACTCAGTTGCTGAGAGACGCAACTGAAAAACATCCAAAATTAGTTGAACTTAATTGTGTTCAACATAATACAATGAACATTGGAATCTAACTACTGCGGATTCTGACCCTCTAAATCTGTTGCATTGCTGCTGACTCCTGCACTGTGCCAACCCCACTACTGCCAACCTTGCTCTGCGTTGATCAGTATCTGGTCCCCAGCTACTACATATGTCCTCCAAACACTCCACTGCATCATCTAACACTAAGTCCATCTCGCTACTATTGAGTCTTGGGCTTCTGTAGCAAGGAATTGATCCAAGAGGTGGCCTCAAGGATCTTGCCCACATGCAGTCCTCCTAACTACAGCTCAATGTCGCCCCATCTCCCTCTTGGACATGTATGGACACTCATGGCAAACTCATCCTCGTCAAGCTTTGTTGAAGCAGCCTTAGGATCATGTTTCTCATCCTTATCCTTTTTCTTCAAAGGACACTGGGATGCATAGTGGCCCATATCGCCACAACTGAAGCATTTCCTTCGAAATGTCCTTTCGCTTCGGCTCTTGTTGTCCCTTCGATGCCAGAGCTACCTTCTGCTCCTCCTCCTTCGTCTTTGTGCCACTCCCACTACTGCCACTAAGGTTGACCTTCACTAGATCCCTCCTTAACTCCTCTTGTTGAAGAGTCGCCCACATCTCCTCCTATGAAGGTAGTTTCTCTTTGCCCAATATGCTTTCGACGAAAACTTGCCATTCTTCCGAGACTCCATTCAAGGCTATCCTCACCATCGTGGTTGGTTGAGGAGTGGACCCCACTGCAACACGTTGGTCTCTAGTGTCCTGAAGACGTTGAAGATAGAGGTTCACTCCTTCTCCTTTCTGCATCAAAGTCCATAGCAAGTTCTGCTCCAAATACATCTTTCATTGTTCAGAAGAGCCTTCATACAAAGAAGACAAGGCTTCCCACATTTCTCGGGTTGTATCCTTGCCCTGCAAGTGTGAGACCACATGATCTCGAACTCCATCGAGAATGAGCCTCTTTGTCTTCCCTTGCTCCGCTTTATACTTCTTCTTTTGATCGTTGTCAGTAGGAACAGCTACAACACTTTTGACGTAGACCACGAGATCATACTCCTCTAGAACAGCTAAGATTTTTGTCTTCCATATGACATAGTTGGAGGCTCCGTCCAAGTTGTCCTAATCTCTGAGCCCATGTTATGCCATCTCACCCAATTGTCGAACTAACTCCTCTAGTCACTACTTAGCACTACTCAGTTGCTCAACGAGTGAGAAATTCGAACTTTCTGGCGGAAAAGTTCTCTGAGGTGAAAATTCTGCTTCTACCTATCTTCGTTCTTTTCTAGCAGATTTCTGACCTGGCGAAAACTGGGCCCTTCAAGCACTATGCTAAGGCTCTCGTCACTCCCTCCGCCTCTGCAAACTCGCAAACTGGAAATCGTACCTCTCTATCGCTTCACTCAGAGAGAGATTTCCTCGGATCTTCTTCCCAAGAAGGACTGCGCAATCCCTTCAAGCAAATGCAGCTTTCGGCCTCACTGCTCAGCATTGGATCTGCTCTTCCTGTTTCAAAATCAATGCTCTGATACCATGTGAAAATTCCTAGACTCGAAGGAACCCCTACTGCAACAAATCTGAATCTACTTCACCTACTTGATTTTTAAATTACATTCATCAAGTTATTCTTCTTAATACTAAAGCAAATTACTTTTGCAACCTACACTAATTAAATATTTGATCTCATGAAACAAAAACCAGAGCAAAGAACAAGATACATAGGATACACTTATTTTTGGACGCAATAGTCCTCGGAAAAACGCAATGCGAGAAAATCGGTTCATC
Source organism: Pinus taeda (assembly GCA_000404065.3). Classification (NCBI taxonomy): domain Eukaryota; kingdom Viridiplantae; phylum Streptophyta; class Pinopsida; order Pinales; family Pinaceae; genus Pinus; species Pinus taeda. The sequence goes on from APFE031033999.1 coordinate 208,107, forward strand.
AGCTTTGAGGGTTTTATTATTATGCAGTATAAATATCTGAATACAAATCTAGGATGCTCATCTAGCAATCCTTTACAGAGAAAATACTGGCAGAAAATTTGTGTGAGTTTTACCTCACTTCACCCGGCAGAATTCTGGTTGATCCGGCACAAGATTGGCTAACCCCAGCTATTTCTGCATCACCTCTTTTGACCTCTGCGTCAACTTTCCCGACAGTTCCGTCTTCTGCCCTCTACGTCAGCTTTCCTAGCAGTTCCGGTTGTTCACAGCAATTCTGTCTTCAACCCTCTGCGTCAGCTTTCCCGGTTGTTTCGACACTTCCCCGCAGTTCCAGTTTCTGCCCTCTGTGTCAGCTTTCCCCACTGTTCCGACAATTCTGGTTGTTCCCGACAATTCTGGCTTCTGCCCTCTGTGTCAGCTTTCCCGACTGTTTCAACTGTTCCCAACAATTCTGGCTATTCCTGGCAGTTTCGGCTTTTGCGTGACAGACAGCTTTTCTGCTCTGTTGGCTCTCTTTGCCTCTCTATCTGTATTCTCCAGAAAGTCCTCCCGGATTCTCACTACCCCTCTGTTGTAGAATGATCACTTAATTCGAAATCCTTAGCAAACCCTACCCTAGGAATCGAATTCTTGATCAATTCGTTCTCTCCGTGTTTGTCTCCAAATGAACCTGAAGTCTCCATTTTATACTTTTTCGGTTAAGTCTTCAACAGCCAAGATTAAGTCTCTAATCAACGGCTAAGATTAAAACATGACTTGATCCGCCTTCTAGATCATTCTCAACCATATTTTGATTAATACCCATTACTATTTTAATTTCCCTAAGTTTAGACTTAGGAACCCCATTAAATATATTAATTATTTTAATAAAATACAATCCGGGTGGAATTTCACCAAACGGTTTCTGGAATTTTTAAAAGTCATGTGCCTTAGCCTCTCCACCAATTTTCAAAGCCAGAGCACTTCTGATGCTACCAAAAACTAACAGTATCAAGTCCGATTAGGGTTCTACCCTGGTTATGTGGACTGACTTTTGTCAATGGAGAGCAGTAAGGTCTTTTGACTCACTCTCTCGATCGATCCTTCTTATTATCTATATCAATCTTGAGCAAAGAGGAGACGAGATGCACAGATAGTACATGATGATTTAGATGTCATGATGATGGATGAATATTGGCACGTGGAATTGTCCCTAGTTGAGATGGAGTGTTAAAATATGCAACTAGAGCCAAATTCCACTTTGGGTTAGCTCATTTGAAGAAGTTAATTATTGGATTGACTTCCTCTTTCCGAGACGTCCAAAATTGACCTAAGGATCATTGAATTTAGACAAGGAGAAATATAATTTTGAAGGTTAACCCACACATGTGCAATTGGTCAAGGTTGGCTTGGGGTTAATTAGACAAATTGAACCCCTCTCCATCACATATAAATAGAAGAGACCTCCAATCTCATTTGGCACATTCACAACGCATCATTCCTTCTCTCTCCTACATTGATTGATTCGTACAGATTGCAAGGCAGCCTATTCCTCTTCACACGTGCAAGATTTTTGGAGGCATCTTTGACTATTTGGGTTGAATTCTATAGTAGGATTGTTTGACCTTGTTTGACCAAGTTCCCCTCGTTGGTCTGACTTCGTTTTACCACCAAAAGTTCGATCTTGGAGGGCCAAGTTGCTGGGCACAGAAATCGAGGAAATCTAGACAAGTTGACCTACATTGACCGTAGGCCTATGTTGATTGTTTGACCACAAGGTTGACTTTCTGGTTGACCGAGTTTGACTGCTCCTTTGTTGACTATTTTTGTTGTTAGTCGACCTCCAAGGAAGGTCAAATTACTTGACCTTGACCGAGCTCAAGCAGGACACTTTTACTTCTGCGTTGACCACTGTTGACTTTCTGGTTAGGGTTGTTTGACTGCTATTAACTGAGAGCATAATGGTAAATTTTGATTGAGCCATCTCTTTGACTAATGGCAGTGATATTGGATCATCTATTTGGCAAGTCAACCTTGACGTTGACTTTGTATCATTGTACTCTATTGGATACTCTCTTTGTTGAACATTTGATATTTGATAGTAAGAAGGATTGATCAAGGGTTTTCCCCATCTTGGGGTTTTTGCCTGGCTTGAGCCAAATTCTTGTGTTCTCTTGTCTTGGTTTTGTTGATTTGGGGTAGAATCGAATGTACTCTAGCCATGAAAATTGGTGGAGAGGCTAAAGCACATGAGATCTCCAAGACCCAGAAATGGTTTGGGAAGATTCTAACTGGTTTGGGAGATACTAAAATGATTAATATTTTTAATGGAGTTCCTAAGTCTAAAATTAAGAAAAATAAAATATTAATGGGTATTAATTTAAAACTGGGTTAGAAGGGTCTAAAAGTCATGGATCAAGCCAAATCTAATCTTAGCCATTGGTTAGAGATTTAATCTCGACCATTGATGAACCAATGAGAAAAGTATAAGAGGAGGCTTGAGGGTCAGTTAGACTCTTGGAGAACACACCAGAGTGATCAATCATTCGATTTTCTAGAGCGGGGTTTGATAAGAGAAATCGAATTAGTGATCAGCAGCGAGGGGCAATGAAAACATAGCAGAGAAGCAGATTTGGTACCAGAAAGACAGTGCAGAGCCCGAAGAGGTTGACGCAGAGGCAACTAGGAGTTGCGCAGAGCCAGGAGAGGCCAGCACGTGTGACGCAGAGGGTCTAACGATTGACGCATAAGCTTCAGAAGCTACGCAGAGGCTCGCAGAGCTTACGCATGGCCAAGAGGCAGCGCTGGGAGGATTTCGTGGGACAGACTGGGGGCTGGTGAGCTGGGTAAGTTGACGCATTCCCTATCAAAGTGACGCAGAGAAGTGGAAGCTGCAATTGTTGTTGAGGTATCGTTCATCCGGTGATTAATCAGCCGGAATATCTGTCTCCGAGGAGAGGTACTACTGCCGAGGACATTCTCTGTTGGGTGAGCCATTTCTGGCACCCTAGTTGTATTCTGAAAACTGCATAATAATAAAACCCTCTGAATAGCTGCACCGGTTTTCCCACATTGGGTTTTTCCGGGGACATTGGTCCAAAAATAACAATGTCACTTATGTGCTTATTTACTTTCAGTTGATGATCTGTAGATGTTGATACTGTACTTGAGTTTATTTTCAGTATTTACATGGTAAATAACTTGTTAAGTAATTGAACAAGTAGGAATAAATAAACTAGATAGTACAAGAAGAGTTTCTAACGGGTAAAACTTAAAAATTCCAACAGCCTTGTCTTCCGCAGTTTGTTGTTTATGTTCTATCTACAGTTACTGTCAATGTGAATTAATGGTTTATGTGATTGCTATTGGAAACTAAGTAAAATTATCATTGGGCTAATAAAAGGATATTGAAGTAATTGTTGCAAGCATAGAACATACCATTGTTATCTAAAATTAACACAAGAGACCAAGATGAAGGAGCATTTCATCTTGCATTGCCCTATCTACTACAAGATGAAAATTGCCTTTACCAAAATTCAAGAAGTTCAGTCTCCGCCTTCTTCAACAATCCAAACTAGAATATCCTCACTCACTTCATGCGAGATATATTTGGACATAGATCACATTTTCTTCATGGTCTCACCCAACTAGAGACTATCAAGAGAATCACCTCTTTCTTCCCAGTTGTTTCACCAGCTTAGAAGAGCAAGTAGTAGATAAAGACCAACACCTCTTCAACTTCCAAATCTATGAGACCTTCAATTTCATCTCAACCCCCTAACTCAAGAGGTCAACCAACCTCCTCAAGACTCCTTTGAAATTGTCATTCTAGACCTCAAGACATCTACCACCAATCCTCTAGACAAATTAGCTCTAGCAAATCACAAAGTCCAATTCCCTTGTTCGAAATACAAACCATTTGATCAAGTCCAATGGCCAAACTTTTGTCAAAGGTTTTTCCCCGAAGCATTAGATGTCAGAAGAGATAGTCTTCCTCGATCTTTTGCTCCCCCAAGGATCAAGCACCAAGGCCCCTCAACCTAAGATACTCTCCAACTGACCTTGTCTAACAGTGCATCAACCCCCATCAACCCCTTCACAGTGGTTGATGACTCTAATGAGGAGCCTACTTCTTTGTGATCCCACTCAATTTCAACTTTCAACAAAGTAACCAAAAGTGCTAGTGTACATTTCAATTCATCAATCCCCCTTGAATTGTAGCTATTTAAGTCCTATCACCAGCCACCCTGACCATCTTCCTTTTTATACTAAAGATCGACTCAATTGGTTTTAGCATTCTTCATTTTCATTTTCATCTACCTTGTACATCTTCTTTTAGCTAGCTGCTTAGATTTTGTGTCGGGTTGCTTTCCCAGTCCAGCTTTGCCCTGAGATATTTTAGTCCCATTACCCTACTTATTGTGGTCATTCATTGTTCATATTAATTATCTTATCTATTTTGCAAAGAGAGACAGGAATTGGGGACAAATGTAAAGTCACTTGGATAAGTTTAAGTCGATTTAGAATAAACTAACGTAGCCAAACCATCCTGAATTTACAGGTGCCAACTACAGACCTCCCAAGCCACAGTGCAAATGTGGATACCTAACGAGCGGACAGCCCAAGTCATGGTGAGAATGTGAGTACCTGATAGAGTTATGCTCACTAAAAGAAGAAAGAAAATAAATTGAAGTCATAAATAGACTGTTGTATCTCATAATATTGAAAGAGTCAAAAAGCAGCCAATAAATATAGGAATTAACCCTAACAGTTATCACTAAAATCATAAATTGCTTTGTTACTGCCCAACCCAATCTCCTTATATTTTTCATGCAGAAACTTGAAAATCTTACTATTACGCATGCTCTATATGCTTCCAACTCGTCCTTGCACTCTTCTTTGTCCCATTGACCTTTCAGATATTTTTCCGTGTACCACCTGCGAACAGAACATTAGAAAACAAATGCTTGGATTCCTTTATTCATAAAACCATAATCGACTAAACATCCTTAGCCCCCACGCCCATGACTACATCGAGAACAGGAATTTAGCGACTGTAAATTGCTTCGGCAAAATTCGAACGAGTCAAAACCGAAGAAAATGTCAAGGGAAAAAGAGAACAGAGAAACATACCGGTTGAAACAGTCATTGTACGCAATCCTCAGACGAGAGCACGCCGAAGCACTGGTCCTTCCGGCACCCATCTTTGGAATCGGTTCTCGGGGCTGGCGAGTCGTTCAAGTGATTTGGGTATTCCGAAATTCAAGAAGTTGCAGGATCGATTCCCGGCGTTTCACCTTTCGTGCATCATCGTGTCGATGGCGGGCCCTTTATTATCGTGACTATTGCTGGTGTGACCCTGAGCGCATATTCGCACAAAAATTATAAATTATATTCCACGAAAATGATGCGATTATGCGATTTGGAAGAGGTTCGTAGTTTTATCCAAAATTCCAACGTGTATCTACTTCCTCTTTTAAATTGGATGAAAAAAGGAAAGAAAGAAGTTATTTTAATTTCTACGAGGCTAAAGATAGTTTATGGGGCAGATTGATATATTTGGCTTTTTTTTGGGAAGCTTCAAAATGGGGCAGATTGATATATTTGGTTTTCTTTTTGCGAAGCTTCAAAATAAATGCTTCCAGAGTCTTGACAAACCCTTCATTAAATAGATTATCCCAAGAGCTAGCTACCAACATATCTACATACTTTTCCCTGTTGTCTTTGAAGACCTCACATTCTAAAATGAAATGTTTTTCTGTTTCCACTTTTCCGTAAGAACAAAAAATTATACTCTTTCCTCCCACACTTCTTTTGGCCTTTTCCAGCACCCTGCTTCACAACGAAGTTGATGAGAATTAATCCTTAACTGAGCAATAAGAATTTTGGCCCTCAAAGAGATATTGGTATCTATGTATCTTTTGGTTGATGACTATGAGTGGGATTAAACACTTCAATACAGTGCTTTTTATTTCTTCCTAGCTCCTTATCCCAAGTACGCTTGTGGAACTTTTCCATAGCAAAAGCTTTTATCTCTTTGATGTTTATGGGACACGCGTTCAAGCAAATACCCCATTTACTAAACCATTTGTTATTTTGTTGCATCCAAGTATTTTTTTCTCTTGCACAATCTGTCATTAAAGACAACTTTAGGCCATCTACCCTCTTCCATTTGCTCAATTTTTTTTAAATACCTTAGGACTCACACCATAGCAATTGCTTCAATAGGAGCAGTCCATGTTTCACTTAACAAGATAGCACAAGGAACTGCACTTTAAATCTTGAATTTGTTTGTAATCAAACGCTTCTGAATTTTCTCAATTTGTCTCCACTAGATGTCGGATGTACTGCTGGCCCATATTTCACAACCATAGAGAATCACCGAAATCACTAGAAGCCCAAAAAGAGTTTGAGTGGTTTTCCAGTCCCATAACTCTGCCTCTCTACACCTATTTTGAAAAGCATAAAATGCTTTCCAACCCCCCAAAGTTCTTTTCTTTCTACAACCATTCCAGGTTAGATTTTTGTTAAAGTCAATTTTGAGATATTTGTAATCCGCAACTTCTTCTAGAATGTTGCCTTCAAAGTAGAACTTATGTTGGTTATGTTTTATTTTCTTAAAGAAAACCACTACTTTCGTTTTGCTAATATTGACTTGCATCCCCACATTTCTACAAAAATGCTTAAGGGATAGTAAGTGCTCTTGCAAACTAAGAGTCGATTTAGCAATCAAAATAAGGTCATCTACATACAAAAGAAGCCTTATAAAAAACTTGCCCAAATAGATACCATCACCCCCTTGCGAATTTAACCACTCCTCAAGCTTATCGATATATAAACCAAAAAGGGTAGGAGAAAGTGGGCAACCTTGCTTGACCCCGATATTGCTTCTGAAACTTTCAGAAATGCCTGTTGAAGTTCTAATTTGACTTTCACCTCTTCATACAGGAACCCCAAGTTCCTCCATTTTATGTCAAAGCTTATCCCTAGGAACCGATTCAAACGTTTTTTTTTCTTTCTGAAATCAACAAAGCAACAAAAGACTTCTTCCTTTTTCTCCCAAACTTTTTCAATGATGTGCCTTAAAGTTATACAATGATCAACTATGGAATGTTTAGGTCTAAAACATGCTTGCCCTTTAGCACGCTTATATCTTTCTTCTGCCCACTTGCTAATTTTGTTTTCTAGCATGCTTCCAAATAGCTTTGCAAACAAAGGGTTTATCATGATGGTTCTATAATTGGAGGGATTATTGACATCACTGCTCTTGAAAAGAGGTATTGCCAAACTAGTTGTCCAATCTGTGGGGAGCCCCTGTTGTATGATGATGTTGAAAAATTTTGTAATCTAAGGTGCAAGAATCTTTGAGCCCCACTTTAAATATTCTGCTTGGAGTTCAGCTAAGTCTTTTGCTTTTCCAACACCCAACTTCTTGATACCCATCTCTACCCCTTGCACTGTGAAGAGTTCAGTATCAGTGCTGACCAAGAGGGGAGGGTCACCCTTGGGATCATGCTCATAGATTTGTCTTACATAGTCAAACCATTAAGAAGTTGTAATACTATTTCCAGTTTGTATCTTTTTCGGTTGGAACTCCTTCTAAAATAATTTGGGATTATTTTTCCCAAGGAAGATTAGTTCTTCCCTCCTTGAAACCATGAAACCAACATTTTTCTTGCTTAATAAAGCTTTGAGCTTTATGTTATCCTTGTTTGACTCTTTCTACATTCTCCTTGCCTTTTTGCATTCCTCGTCAAACCAAGCATTAATCGGAAAGCAAATTGTTTTAGAATTCTTAATTTTTGCTCTTTTACACTTTGCAAGTGTGCATTGAATTAAATGTGTTAATTCGTGACTATGAAGGCTATGAATTGTGATTTTCTCCTTCTCGAAGAGCCTCTCTAGCATCATTTTGAAGGTATTACAATTTTTTGGGGTCAAAAGAATTCTGCCCTGTGGGAGGTTTTGTTGGACACATTGAATTTTTTTACTCTAATTGTTCTTTCCAGTCCAAGAGAAATATAAATAAATTGGCTTGTGATCTAATTTTAAGTCCCATAGCTGATCTTCAATAAAAAAACTTCCTCTACTTTCTCACACAAACCATGCGAGCAAATTACATAATCTACTACATTTGCTCCATTGTAAGTATTGCAAGTGAAATTACCAGACTTTGCCCATCTAGTCAAGCCATTACAAATGACTAAATCAAATGCCCCACATAGAGTAAGTAATTGCTCACCAAAGATATTGCAGCCCTTGTCCTCTGGAATTCTTTCTCACTGATGATTACTCTCTTATGTAAGCCAAATATAGGTTGAAAATTATTCATCAAAGCAATACGTGAATCTATTTATATGTTTTTAAAATCAAATAGTTTACACAATTTGAATGGATGTTTTTTATTTTGATTTTAAAATATATTTATAACAAAGTTTCTAAGTATTTAGTATGTTGGTTTTTTTTAATAGAAATTGGTGATATGGGTTGCTTTTTTCATAGAAATTGGTGATATAATTTTGAGCAAGATTATGATTTTTCATTATTTAAAATACGTTTTTGAATGCATAAATGAATATGGCACCCAACACTTGGATTATGTAGACTTCACAACTCAAACTTGTGATTCTAGCAAACCTCTACCAGATTTCGAACAAAATTAACCATAAAATATGTCCAAAAAAAGAACCAAAATGTAAAGAAGTTAGAATATAACAATTCTTAGTGATAATTGAGAATTTGATTAATACTTTATTAACAAACAAAATAGAACAATAAACATTAATTCTTTTAAAAAAACACATAAACCATCAAGTCACCTTTTAATCACTAAAACTCTAAAACTGTACATTTTACTACCCATTAATGAGAAAAAGTCATAAAATACAAAACTCTTTCATCACTAGATTCAAATGCTTTGATTAATATAATCATCAAAATCTATAATAACAACATTTAGCATTTAGTAAAATTAATGTAAAAAATAAAAATAAAAAACTTATATATATATATATATAAAACAAAACACCACAAATATAAGCTTTAAATAAGAATTTCTTATCATCAATGGACATTTTACTACCTATTAATGAGAAAAGGTCATAAAATACACAACCCTATCATCATTAGAGTTAAATGCTTTGATTAATATAACCATCAAAATCTATAATAATAACATTTGGCATTTAGTAAAATAATATATTGATATTAACAAATAATATATATATATATATATATATATATACCCAAAACACCACAAATATAAGCTTTAAATAAGGATTATTTCCCAAAGCTTTAAATAAGGATTATTTTCCAAAGCTTTAGTTCACATTGAAGAATAGTTTAAATAAGGATTCTTCCCCAAAGATTAGTTCAAATTGAAGAATCGTTATAACTTGAGGTTTATATAAGAAAGTGCCATAAAACCAAGCAATCATTATTTATTAATTATGACATTTATAGCATGTATTATTAACAAACAAACAAAAATTACACTAGTCTAACATGCATTTCAAAATCTTTTAAACCAACGTTTTAATTTTATGTTTTTGACTTTAGATTATACACTTAACTATGTTCCAATGATTCCTCAATTCTTGAAATAGTGCATATAGATATGTGTGGTCCCATGTAGCTTGGGTGAGCATCTTATTTAGTTATTTTCATTGATGACAAAACAAGATTTACATAAGTTTATTTCACTAGGAAAAAGAGTGATTTGTTTGAGTATTTTGAAGAATTTAAAAATATGGTTGAATAGTAGATAGGGAAACACATCAAGATTCTTAGATCGGATCAAGGAGGAGAGAACACATTAGAAGATTTCATCAAACACTCTAAAAATATGGGATTTAGAAACAATATTCAATTCATCGTACTCAAGAGAATGGAGTAGCTAATAGGAAAATAGAACCTTGGTTGAATGTGCTTGAATCACGATTAAAGGTATAAAACGTTCAAATGTTTTTTTGAATGAAGTTTTTCTTTTTTCTTTTTTGAAGGCTTGACTTTATACTACTGATGCAAAACAATACATAGAGTATGTTTGTGTGTTATGGGCCCCCTAATAGGAAACCAACCCAATAACACAAATTTAGTTGCTTCATATTACATATGTTTTTCCTGACAAGCATATCCATCAAAACATATGATTGCCTAGTGCCCAAGTTATTCTACCCACTATGACAAAATTGTGGGCTATGTTTCTCAAAGTCAGCTTCACTAGACCAAAAATGGAGAGCATAATCCATTGTTAAACAAATACATCGTTTACAATCACATAATGACCTAAGATTGACAGTGTACCCGCCTCTAAAGAGAGAGCACTGACCCCGGACTCACGTGGAGTCGCTTCCCATCGATCAGTGAAGTGGCATGCAACGCGGTCCATGAAGAAGACGTGAGTCGTTAACCAATCAAGGGTTGTTATGAGAGCACCTTGCCCAATGATATCACGATCTATGAACCAACCCATTGAGAATTTGTGAGGCAACATGAGCCATTACTCCAAAAAATGCTACTAAGTATTGACCATGGTCGATGAGAAGTGAGACCCCAAACTCCTAGGAAACAAGTTCATGCGAAGCTTAAAGTCTTCATATCATTGAATGTTGAGCTTCCCCTTTTAGTTAGTTGCCAACCTAGCCCCATGCAGATGTTAGATGAAAAATAATTGAGCCATTCACCATGGAGTGTGATCCACAGTGGCTTTTGAGCAATGGATAGAATGTGACAGAGGCTAATTTTGTCGTTTAGTGAGGTTTTGATGGAATATGACTAGCCTTACAAGATCAGGAATGACAGAAGTCATAAGCCAATTCAACCACCATGAGACTCCCTGACACTTTAAAACTGCGTAAACCCAAACCTTTCACTATGAATTGGGTCAAATACTTAGAATGAAAGCTAGAATTTGGCCATACCTTAGAAGGAGTGCAGATACTTAGAGCCTCCCCATACCTTAGAAGGAGTGCAGATACTTAGAGCCTCCAGATTGTAATAAAACAATGAAGTCATTGAGAGGGCTGCAACAAAATCGTGAAACTGGGAGGACAATGGAGGTGCCAGAACCAACCTGCAATCAAGGGACGCCTAGTGTGGCTGAGAGCGAAATCGACAACGATGCATACATTCCAATGCTAAGAAAACCATAACAAGCTCAGAAGCGACCCATAACCAATTGCGATGAAAAAATGAGCACTTGAGGCAGGATTCCCTTGCAATTACAGAACATATGTCATCATTCTCCTTGTTGAATGTCTCTCTTTATGAGGTACTGGCGAATGTAATAACATTGAGGGAAGACGATGGCTCATTGTGATGTCACCCTCATCTGACAGAGCAAGGAACCGCTGCAAACAATGATGAGGAACCATAATGTTTATGTGAGGCAAATCGAATGTTGAGTACGACGACCAAGGATCACCTAGTATGGGCATTATTTCAAGGTTAATTCAAATGTGTTAGCGAATTGAATGCTCAGTTATATGCCTTATGCTCCAATTTAGCCTTGAACACCTGTCGCCAGTCATTGGTAATAAGCACCTGTCGTGGGGATTTTTGGATGATGTTATAAGTGCTATCATGTATTAATAATGTGAGTGCTACAAAAAATTTAAAGCACAATGTAACACCCTCCTCCCACATCTACCCAAGCAATCATCCAACCGAGGTAAACATATGACGAGAGGGCACTATGATATGGTTTGGACTCCTAAGTCACGTTAAGGAAGTGGAATCGATGGAAACACACCATACAAACATTCAACATCAGCTTCAGGACCCTTGAGAACTAATCCAACACTTTAGACAGCTTGTCCTTGGGTCCCATTGAACTTTTGGACAACTTTTTCCTCAGTCGTTCTCACAGGCTTACATGCCAGCGTCCAGAGACTCATTTAGTCAGTGGTATGCTAGCGTCCCAGGGATTTGAGCCACTTTTTCAGGCCCAGAGCTTAGGTCACTACCCATAAATTAACCATCTCTTCATAACAGTAAAATAACATGGAAATGACATTACAAAAGAAAATATGTGTTTAAGACCTCGACTGGACCCCTACTAGCCATGACAGGCACTTCGTCAAACATATCACGAATATGTAATCTACAGGTGTAAAGAACAGTTCTAAGCATAGGTGTCTCATACTTATCTGAGATTCGCCATGAAGCATTGTGCCTCCACACATTAACTGCCATTTCATCCATTAGACCATAGATACATTGTTCATTCATATATAAGGAGAAACATGATGAGAGGCATACATAGTTGTTGTCATAAAACATATGCATCACGAGCATAATAGGGACAAAAATACCAATGAACTCGCTGCCATATAAACATCATATAATCTAGTATAATGCTCATAAAAATACAAGGAGAAATAACCTTTAATTAATGATGCAAAATCCAAACCTAGGATGGGACTTCCACGTTCCACCCAATCGTGGAATGGATGAGCCAAATCTCTCTTCAGCCATTCACCCTCGTCCATATTCCAAGCATGAATGTAGGATCTCATAGAACACATCAATCAAAACTCATCTAGGGCTTCCAAAGGCCATCCACCTCAACCCATCAACCAGTGATTCCACCTCATGGTTGGACATCACAAAACCATCATTAGATTGGTCTCCATCCAAGCCTTCCAGGGCTTCCAGAGTGTTTGTTCCAACCAAGGGTTCCAAGACTAGTAACTCAACCCACAACTGTCATCAAACTTTCAGAGCATTTGTCCAACAAAGTCTTCGAGGACTAGTAATTCAACCCACCAAGGGCTTCTAGAGCGTTTTTCCAACCAAGGCTTCCAGGACTAGTAACTCAACCTTAGATGTTACAAGGCTTCCAAAGCATTTGTCCAACCAGGGCTACCAAGAACTACTAACTCAACCCAAGCTAAGGAAACATGATAACCAACTAAAAACACAACAAGGAAATAAACCCACAAACTACATGGCTATCCACGAAAGGGCAAGGCTAGGAAATCCACTCTCAATCCAATTAATCCTCCATGCCAATTACAGATCATGAATAAGAATCCACATGCATATGCCATGCATGCCAAAAATAGTGAAGGAAACATACATGCAACTCGGTACCTGCAAGCAAAGTTGATGTAGTTGTTGATCCTGATGCCTTCTTGCACTTTGTTCTTCCTTTGCCTTCTTGCTCCAAAAATCCAAGTATGCCACACCCACCAAGCGTGCTCCAAGAAAACTCTAAGCATCCAAGAGTATGAGATAGAGAGAGAGAGAGAATAGAAGAGAGCTCCACCAAAACTTGTCAAAAGCTCACCCGCTGATCCTCACAAACCTTTTCATCAATGAGGCCTCTATTTTCTTCATTTTCCATTATTTTCCTTCATTATCCTCCTCACATGCAACATGTGACCTTTCGCCTTCCTTTTCTCCTAATTTCCTTTGTTTTCATAAATAAAATACCAATTAATGCATCTTTTCCTTTCCAAAGCCTTAGCCAATGCCTTTGCCAATCTCATTTAGCCATAATAAACCGAATCAACACCCATTAAGATGTTTCCCCCACCATTCAGCTTGGAATATGTGTTATGCTTCTTAACTTGCAAAGCAATACCGAACAGAGAATATGCGAGAAAAATACCCAGAACACAGAATATGCGAAGAAAATATACCCAGAACACAGAATAGCAATGATTTTATTACTCAGAGAGAAATGTTCACAGGCCTCTTCGAGGGGGCAACCTCCAATAGAGCAAAGCTCGATTACAAAACAAGACACGATACTCCTCGCAGGGAGTCTCTATCCTTTATATATGACTCATACATGCAATACCACGAGTCAATACCGTGGGTTTTATTAATACCATCTATCTAATACTACCGCTCATTTACCCTTTATTTAATACTACCACCCATTTGCAACTAACTGTGGTCCCTTCATTAATTGCGGGTTAACCACTTCCAAATATTAATATGGGCTTTATTGACTCTTGACTATGACGTGATTCCATGACATGAATAAGGGGGTTAGGGTGGGACCCTAACATGCCCTCCCCCTTAAGACTAGCCTTGACCTCAAGGCTGAAGCTGCGGAAACTGCTGAAGAATAGTGGTTGGTTCCCAAGTTGCATCTTCCGGAGAGGTGTCTTTCCATTTGACGAGGACCTCTTTAATCATGTGGCCGCGCAGGTGCTTGTCTCATGTGTCTAGAACCTGTTCCGGTTGAAGCCAGATTGACCCTTCCTCGTCCAATTCTGGTAGACTGGTTTGAACTCGGAAATTGTTCCCAATCACTTTCTTGAGGCACGATACATGGAAAACTAGGTGAAGTTTTGTTGTAGGTGGCAAAGCCAACTTGTAAGCCACTTCTCCAATGCGCTGAAGTACTTGGTATGGTCCATAGAATTTTGGAGAGAGCTTTTGACAACCCTTGTCTTTGAGTGATGTTTGCTTATAGGGTTGCAGCCTCAAAAAGACCTGATCCCTTTCTTGAAATTAGCGCTCTGAGCGATGTTGGTCAGCCTGTTGCTTCATGCGGTTCTGAGCTTGATGAAGATTCTCGCGCAGGTGGGCGAGCATGGTTGCGCGGTGTTGTAGGAGTTGATCCACGACTTGTACTTTGGAGCACCCTGTGAGATAAGAAGTAGGGGAAGGCGGAAGTTGACCATAGACTGCTTCATAGGGAGTCATTTTGGTGGTGGCATGATAGTTGGTGTTATACCACCATTCCGCCAGAGGTAACCACTGTACCAAAGGTGTTGCTTTTCTGAAGTGAAACACCTAAGGTAGGTTTCTAGACATTTGTTGACTGCTTCGGTTTGACCATCTGTTTGCGGATGATATGAAGTACTGAGTTTGAGTTGAGTGCCTTGTATTCTGAAGAGTTCCTACCAAAAATTACTGGTGAAGATTGGGTCGCGGTCGGACACAATAAAAGTGGGCATGCCATGCAATTTGAAGATCTGATCCATGAAAGTTTGGGCAACCAACGTTGGTGTAAATGGTTGGGGTAGGGCGCAGAAATGAGCATACTTCGACAGTCGGTCCACAACCACCATGATGACTGACTTGTTCCTAGACTTTGGAAGACCTGTAATGAAATCCATGGAGACCTCCGTCCAAATTGACGCTGGAATGGGCAATGGTTGTAATGTGCCTGGTGTGTTGATTGTTTCCCCTTTTTGGCGTTGACAGACATCACATTCTGCTACGAAAGTAAGGGTGTCTTGTTTCATACCGGTCCAAAAAAATGATCTTTTGGTGCGAGCATACGTCTTTTGAAAACCCGAATGTCCTGCAATGGGCGATGAGTGCAATTCTGCCAAAATGCGACTTTTGAGGGTGGATGTTGGTGATATTACGACTCTGTCCTTGTAGCGAAGAATATCATCCTGCCACGAATAGCCCTTGGTGGAATTTGGATCTGCATGCAATTGAGAAATGAGTTGGGAGAGCTCGGGGTGTGAAAACCATTCCCTGCGAGCTTCTTCAATCCATTCTGGAATGGGGAGGGAAATAGCTAGCAGGGTACTTTCCTCCTCAAATTGGCGAGATAATGCATCTGCTACACTATTGTCTTTCCCTTCCTTGTAAATGATCTCATAATCATATCCCAGCATTTTGGCTAGCCATTTATTTTGTTGTGGGGAGGATAGGCGTTGCTCCAAAAAATATTTAAGACTGTGATGATCTGTGCGGATTTGGAAATGTCGCCCCAATAAATAAGGTCGCCAGGTGTCGACTGCATGTAAGATGGACATCATTTCCTTCTCGTATGTAGATTGGCCCTGATTCTTCCCACTGAGTTGTTGGCTTGTGAAGGCCAACGGTCACCCTTCCTGCATTAAAACCTCCCCAATAACTGTACCCGAAGCATCACATTCAATGACGAAAGATTTGGTGAAGTCAGGTAGTGCTAAAACTGGAGCAGAACTCATGGCATTTTTTAGAGCTGTAAAGGCCTGTTGGGCTTCCTCATTCCAGAAGAATGAATTTTTATTTAGGAGTTGGGTGAGGGGTTTCGCTATGCGACCATAGTTGCGGACAAATTTACGATAATAGCCTATGAGACCCAAAAATCCTCGCAAACTCTTCAAGGCCTTAGGTTGAGGCCATTCCTGCATTGTTGGATCTTTTTGGGGTCCACCTTGACACCCTCACGCCCCACAATGTGGCCCAAATACTCTACCTCTTCCATGCCAAACGCACACTTGGACATCTTGACAAATATTTTATGCTTGCGGAGCAGTTGCAAGAGTAGATCTACATGCTAAAGATGTGCGGCCCAAGTGCAACTGTAGATGAGGATGTCATCGAAGAAGACAAGGACAAATTTCCTGAGATATGGTTTGAGAATGTGGTTCATAAGGCTCTGAAAAGTAGATGGGGCATTACAAAG
>APFE031034015.1:0-10742 GCA_000404065.3 Pinus taeda
ATGGTAATATACATCGACCCTAGACACTAATATGTGTCAGGGGCTCAATCTTCAAACCATCACCTCGGCTTTGGGGTGTGCACGAGTGAAAAATCCAGAGAATTATCCGCCTCTGAAAAAGAAGGGAAAAGAAGGGATAATTAACCGGATAAAAAAAACACTCCAAGGTGTACTCGTTTGCTGATCGAGTCCCACATCCTAGGCTTGTTACAAATTCAAAAAACATCATACTAGCATCACTTATTACAATTCCCCGCAGGGTGTGGAATCTGGGTACAAAGAAGAAAGATGATGAGAAGATAGAAGGAGAGTTAAAAAACTCTGTTGATTGATGACATCTGATGGTACAAGTGTCTTCTGGATCATCCTTGGGCATGGAGTCGTCACATAATCGTCAGGTGCTACTCCAGCAGTCAACAGAACTGTCGGAAGGATTTTTCATGGTTTCAGCCAGGAGATTTCTCTCAAACTATGAGGCATAGCTGTTAAGGAAATTCTTTGTTGGGTAGGCCAGTTTCGGCACCCAGATTGTACTCTAATATTGCTTAATAAGAAAACTATCAGATAGTTGCACAGATTTTCCCGCGTTGGGTTTTTCCGGAGACATTTGTCCAAAAATAATGGTGTCATGTGGTGTGCTTGTTCTTGTTTCTTTTAGTTGCAATCTGTAATATGTTGAGTATGCACTGTTGTTTATTTTCAGTATTTACTTTGTAAATAACTTGTTAAAGGAAAATTAACAAGTAGGTAGGAATAAATTAGAAAACGTACATGAAGGATTTTTCCCTAAAAAAATGGGTTGTTAGCTTTAAAAGGGAATCACATCGGAAATCGTGCAAAGGGCAGACTCTAAGACCCCCGATCAGTGATTGCCTATATATCAAGTCGGAGAAGTCAAAGGCAGAGAAGCAAGGGCAGTGGAACCCCC
This sequence comes from Pinus taeda, assembly GCA_000404065.3. Lineage (NCBI taxonomy): Eukaryota > Viridiplantae > Streptophyta > Pinopsida > Pinales > Pinaceae > Pinus > Pinus taeda. The sequence goes on from APFE031034015.1 coordinate 929, forward strand.
GATTAGTGATCTTTGACTAATCACAATCGGGGGTAGGCAATCGGTGATATCGGGGACATAAAATGGTCGGCATCGGCGGATTGAGTTGGCGAAACCCAAGGCACAAGACTCAGACCTTTGGGCTGTTGCGATTGCGATCGCTGATTAGTGACGTGCAATCTCAGCCGTTGGATCGGGAAATAGATCGACGACTAGGATCTGATCGGCGATCACCGAATCGACAAATCGGCAATCGACAAACCGGCAAATCGGCGATCGACGATCGATTTTCCCTGATATACAGGGCCATGGACCTTAGCAATAACGATTTGCGATTGGGATCGAACTCGATGGATTTATAGGGCTGATTTGATATATTTGAACTCTAGTTTTAAAGGTTTTGGTCGGATTTTCAGTGTTTTTCGGGTTTTTTGTATTATCGATTTCAAATGATAAAAACACTATTTTTAAGGGTTTGTTGTGCCTGCCGACCCTTCCACCTGAACAGTTTCCATTCTAACAAAACTGACCTCTGATTGTTAAGCAACCTTGTCCTAAATGAAACATATAAAGGCCTCATGTATGAAGAAAGCAGGGGAGAGGGATTTTCAGCATGCAATTTGAGGCAGGAGAGTTTTCAGGAGGGCCAATAGTGTACTTTGTCTGATTTGGACAAATCTTATATGTTTTCAGTGCTTTCGTCGCCGAGGATGCATTGGTGCTGTCCATTTCTGCATCTACGGTCTCCATTTCACAGCCATTGTCCAGAGTGGAGGTATAGCCTCTTTTTATGTAAACTGATGAATTCATTCTCTTCTTTTCATGCCATTTAATATATGAAGGCCTCCCCATTAATCGAGCAGGGCCCGAACACATAGTCTGAGTTGGACAAACTCCGTTATCAAGTCTTGGTGTCTTCTTGTCATGCTTTCGTGTGTTTTTTCTTCTTTTCTTTTTCTTCTCTCCCTTAAGAGAATTCTTCTTCTTGTTCTTGTTCTTCTTCTTCTTAGCCACCTGGTTATTCGAATCGAGACTTTCACCAGGCGAAGTACAAGAAGAAGACGTAGAAGTAGGCGTCAAAGGGGAGAGATCCACCTTAGGATCAACATGATTTTGTTCAGGTGGAGGGACTGATGGAGTAGCAGCCGACACGGCAGGGACCAAAGAGGTTGAAAACAACCAAACAGGCAACCCAACAGTTAACCCCGGAAGGGATAACGTCGCCATATAAGGAGCACCAACATTCCCAAGAGGAGGGACATGACTAGGATTCCCGTCAAGAGGGGAACTTGGGTTGGTGAACCCTGGAAAAGTTGCCATAGCAAACAAAAAGAATCCTACTCAAGCTAACGCACCCAAGATCTAACCAAGTAATGTTATTGTGGCCGAATAAATTTTTAAGACACATGAACTAAACTTGACCTTTTCATGTTTCAAGAGTCGAGAAAAGGACGAAAAGATGACTCTAGTCTCCTTCGAATGTTTAATGAGCACGAAGTGACAAGACGCTCACTGGCACCTTTTCTTTTAAGGAGACCGAAAAGGATCAAAAGTGACTGCTCTGGAGATTCTAGGCAAAGGGTTTACCAAGCAATCCGTAAAACTGCTTATACACCTTGGCAATCGTATACAACCAAGGACTTTCCGTACTGCAGTCAATCTTCCCGAATGCTGTGTTCGGTGCGTTACGGCTCACAAGGCGGCAGACTCGGCTTCCTATGGATCAAGGATGATAACCTAGTGGAGTCTCCCCTATATATGCGACGGTACGTGGGGGCTCAAATCCGTGCTAGACCACTATCGAGTCACAGAAGGAGGAATCACCCAACCGTAGTGTGAAACAACAGTGACTAGGTTTAACGACGTCGAAGCACGTCTCTAGCCTAGACCTCTAGATATTTGCGTTAAGTTCCAATGCGTTGTTAAGTTTATTTGGTTTATTTTATGGTTGATCTTGAATTAAGTTTCGATTTCAGGCCCTACCGTGTGATCTCTCACAATTACTTAGATGCAAACTACATGCCAAAGAATATCATTTCGTTCGATGAATTCTAACTATGAGAAGGTTAAGAATTTTTCGATCAAACAAAATGAACACAAGCAATCAAACAATCTAATGCAGCTAATGGTAAGGAAACAAAACTTTTCTTTTGAGAATACAAATCAATGAAATGTCCTTTTTCCCTTTTAACTATTGAATGCAAAAGATATTAGTTTGATTTTTTCAATGACACAAAGCACTTAAAATGAATTTTGAGAGACAGCAACACCGAGCAAAAGGAATAAAATCACTCAATGAAAGCACAACAAAGTTCCCAAGACACCAAAACAGTTTTCCAAATCAAAGGAAAAACAAAGGCTTGTACGAGTTATGTGATCTAAGCTCAGCAAGACAAAAAGGAATTCAAACAAGGAGGAAGCAAATCACTTGGAAGACAACCAAAAACACTTCGACAATCATTGAGCAAGTGTAAAAAACGAATCTAAAGTTGGCTGGTCAAACGGGAAAACAAGATTCCCACGGAAGGCTTGACACACACACGGCCACTAGATGCCCTAGGGCTAGGGTGCGAAATCAATAGAGAAAAGCAAACACCCGGAGGATGGGGGTTAAAACCAGTCAAACAGGGATTTAACACATTCCAGCAACTGTAAAAGTCATGGCAAGATACAAACCAAGCAGCGAAAGCGAAGAGGAAGGTTTTTGCAAAACCGAAAAGCAAGCAATAAACGAACCCTTGTGGAACAAGACTTCGCAAGCAGGTATCTCAAAGCTCAAACAATAGAAATCAAGTCATAGACCAGGTGGAAAGAGCAGGGGATAGTCAAACCAACAGGCTCAGGAGACAAAATTGAACAAAATTCAATTCTACAGGATCAGCGCTGGTGACCCTCAGCAACTGAGCGCTGACCAGACAACACGCGTAGCAACTTTGCACTGTCAGCACGGAAGGACACGGCTTCAGTGCGCTGGTTCGAATCAAGGTCAACGCGACTGTTAAACATACAAGCGTGATGACAGTGAAGTCAAAGAAACAGATACGCGACGTCAGCGCGACTGTTTTGATATAAACCGCGCTGAGGCTAAAAAACAGGCAGAATCAAACCAAAAGCTCCCAGACCAAGGTAATAGCTTTTTAAACAATTCAGGCATTTCCCAGAGTGGATCAGGAAATCTAAAAGCAGAGAACTAATCCCCAATCTTTGACAAGAGAATAACAATCAAACTCAAAAACAAGGATGAACAACAAGAGACATAGGCAATGTCCCCAGCGGAGTCGCCAAATTGTTGGAGAGGTAAATCCCCTCTACGGATAGAGGCGATCCCTACTAGCCCAGAACGGGTCTAGCAACAATCAATCAATGCTACTATGCAAGCTCCTAATTGCAATTAAAAGGTAGGCAATGAACACCTACTTGGATTCTAGCGCTATTGTTTGATGAAGAGATGCCGTTCTCGCTCCTTTGCTCTGGTCGGTCACGATCCTCCACTATCCTCGTGGATGGACACCTGCACATGCAAAGAGAGAAACAAACACAAGCGTGAAATCTAATAAAAGCAGTTATACATCAGTCATAAAGGATGTAATTCACATTAACCATTACAAAGACAAATGAGAATGGAACCATAACAGTAGTCATCTATTATTTATTAATCAATAACAGAGAAAGGTACAACCAATGTTCTGACATTGAGTCCTTCTCAAGAGGGTCCAGCCAGCAAGTCTCATAAGCATTCACCCTTGGAGGTAGATCTCCCAAGACAAACAACTCTCTCTCTCACACAAGACAACAAGACTTCACAACCTTCCTTAAGCTCTCTAGCAATCCACACTTATCACACCAACTGCCTATTTGGAGCAGCACTAAAAACACTATGAATTCTACTCTGTCAAAAACTATTCCCCCAAAACTAGCTGCTCATGGCAATGGTAGAGGTTTAAGTAGGAGAAGGGGTCTCCATGAAAGGTGGGAGGATGAGCTTATCTCCAAGGAAGGTGGCTCAAATGACGAAACAGACATGCCAGAGAAGGGAGGGCAACATTTACAAGGCCAACAACCAGGTCTGGAGTCATCTGGAAGGCTGGCTGTTAGAACAAACTCGCCCAAACTGGATCAGCGCGGGTCCATAACTGCACTGGTGCGCTGACATCGCAGCTGAATAACAGAGAAGTTCATGTCAGCGCGATCAGATATGAATAATAGACGCGCTGGCTCATCAATTTCGACCAGCGCGGGAAACAAGTGTACTTCCGCGCTTGCAGCGCGTTCGGTCTGTTATGGAGCGCCCATCAGCGCGGTTATTTTGGCAAAAGTCGCGCTGATAACAAAACTTTGCCAAAGTGGGTCATTTGGCAACATTAGAGAGCATGAGCATGATTAACTTGGACTCATGACACAGTAGGAAGACTGACAGGGAGACAATGACAAATTACTGTGTAACAAGTCCCTTCCTAATGACCGAAAGAGAATTGAGTTGTTTCATATCAGAGTTGTTGTAAGTCATACTAAAGTTGAAACTCTGTTTGATATTGGATCCCAAGCAAATTTAATCGTAGAATCCCTGGTAAAGAAACTCAACTTAGAAACAAAACCACACCTGAAACCTTACCTGCTTGGATGGATACATGATAAAGCAAAACTGAATGTAACCAAGCAGTGTAAAGTAAAATTTGTGATCGCTTCTAAGCTAGTAGATGAAGTAGAACTGGATGTAATCCCACTGGATATCTGTGGCATGGTGTTGGGGTGTCCGTATCTATATGATAGAAAGGCAGCCTTTCTCCGTCATGAAAATAAATACCAAATCACAAAAGATGGGGTAGAATGTATAGTAAGGGCTCATCAAAATAAAATCAATGCCAGCCTTGTAAGTGCTAGACAAATGAAAAGACTAGTGAATTCTAGTAAGGGTTGCAGCATGACGCTCCTTTACCAAATATTGGCTGGTACAAGATGTCGGCCATTGAGATGGAGGAAATCAAGAAACAGGTGCAGGAATTGCTAGACCAAGGGGTCATCAGGCCGAGCACTTCTCTGTGTGGTTCACCGATTTTCTTAGTGCCAAATAAAGACAACACCTGGAGGATGTGCGTGGATTATCGTGCACTAAACAAGATCACGGTGAAAAATCGCTACCCTCTTCCACGCATTGATGACTTATTGGATTAGTCAAAGACTGTTGTTTATTTCACCAAATTGGATTTGTGCAGTGGTTATCACCAGGTTCGAATTGCAGAGCAGGACGTGTGGAAGACCGCCTTCAAGACCAAACAGGGGCTGTTCGAATGGATGGTGATGCCATTCAGACTTTGCAATGCTCCAACCACTTTTATGAGGGTTATGAATGATCTCTTTCGGCCTTTCATTGATGAATTTGTTCTTGTATATTTAGATGATATACTTGTCTTTAGTAAGAGTTGGGTTGAACATGTGTGTCATGTAAAGAAAGTGCTTGATGTATTGAAAAAAGAAAAACTCTTTGTAAAATTGTCAAAGTGTGAGTTCGGGAAAACCTCTTTGGCTTACCTAGGTCATATTGTTGGTCATGGTCAGTTAAAGATTTATACTTCTTAAATTTAAGCAATTGTAAATTGGCCTAAGCCTACTAGTGTAACCAAGGTCCGCAACTTTTTAGGTGCAGTCTAGTATTGGAGGAGATTTATTGCTAATTTCTCTGTTATTGCAGCACCTTTGCACACATTGACAAGTGTGAAACAGGTCTTCCAATGGGGAGGAAGACAGCAGAAGTCCTTCGAAACATTGAAGGAAAAGATCAGCACCGTGCTAGTCTTAGCCTTACCCGATATCCAACAGCCATTTGAGATCGAAACCAATGCCAGTGGTTATGCCATGGGAGTTGTATTGATGCAAAAAAAGAAGCCGATTTGTTACCATTCTGAGAAGTTTTCTCAAGCTGTGATAAACTATCCCACTTATGACAAGGAGCTTTATGCCTTGGTGTAGAGTGTGAAAAACTGGAAACACTACCTGATCGGCAAGGAGACCATCATCCATACGGATCATCAGCCCTTGCAGTACCTTCAATCACAAACCAAGTTGCAGCAATCTCGTCATTTCAAGTGGATGGGTTTTCTTCAACAATTTCATCTAGTAATAAAGTATAAGAAGGGCACTAGCAATAAAGTGGCCGATATGCTATCTCACCCTCCTATTTCTGCTTTTGTTATTTTGCATAATGCTTCGTTGTCTTTTGAGAGTTACATTGAACAATATGCTAATGATGATAACTTTAAAGAGACTTATGCAAAACTAACCCATGGTTCACAAGTGGAAACTATCATTTGTAGGGGAAACTGTTGTATCACCTTGGTAAATTGTGTATTCCCACAGGGGAAAGAGTACATGTAATTCGAGAGGCCCACACCTCTCTTGTGTCTAGACACTTTGGTGTCAAAAAGACTTTGTCATGTACAAAGATTTTGTTTTTGGCCTCATATGAAAAACATTGTGACTCGCTATGTAAAGGGTTGTATGATGTGTTCTGTTTCAAATCCCTCTAATAGAAAACTCGGGCTCTACACACCACTCCCTATTCCAAGTCGTCCATGGGAAAGTGTGTCAATGGAATTTGTAGGAGGCTTTCCTTTGTCTAGGAAGAGTCACAACTATTTGTATGTCGTCATTGATTGTTTTAGAAAAATGTGTATTCTGATGCCTTGTAAAAAGCAGATCACTGTAGAGCAGACTGCTTCTCTTTTCTTTCAGCATGTTTGGTTCCATTTTGAATTACCCACATCAATTGTGTCAGATCGGGACTCTCGCTTTCTCAGAGAGTTTTGGACCAGTTTATGGAAGATGATGGACACCAAACTGAAAAGAAGCACGACATTCCATCCACAGACTGGTGGACAGACAGAGGTTGTCAACCGTACTGTGGTACGCTTGCTACGAGACTATTGTGGGAAACATCGGAAGTTATGGGATGAACATCTCCCATATGTACAACATTCCTACAATCGAGCAGTGCATTCATCTACGCAGCATTCACCTTTTGAGACATGCTTTGGTTACTTGCCAAGGGACCCTTTTGATATGGTCTTTGGAAGGGAAGATGGCTCTAGTGGGCGTAATGATAAGGACAAAGCTCAGCAGTTCATTTAGCGAATCCAATTGATTCACCAAGTAGTACAAAAGCAGTTGGAGAAAAGTCAAGCCCGTTACAAGGCTCGACTGACAAACACCGAGTCGACCACCAATTCCAAATGGGCGACAAAGTGTGGTTCCACATCAGCAAAGACAGGATGAAGGGAGAAGGGAAGAAGTTGCGACCCATCTAGTATGGTCCATTCATCATATTGGAGAAGATTGGAAACAATGCCTTTTGTCTTGATTTTCCGATCTATATGTAGATGTACTCAGTAGTGAATGTAGAGAACCTAAAGTTGTATGAACCTCCATTGATCTTGGACACTTTTGAGATGGGCACAGTTCCTACAGTTGATGGTTTTGCTCCAGAATATCTCGATGAGTTACATGAAGACATCATCCTTGACAGAAGGACCAGGACTTCACGGAGAGGAGAAGTGGAATACCTTCGAGTTGGTTTCAAGGGAATGCACCCTAGCAAGGCCAAATGGCTGGAGAAGGAAAGGGTGAGGGAACAATTCCCTCACTTGCCAATTGACTAATGAAAGCATTTGGCGGTCCAAAAGATCCTCAATGGGAAGGATTGATCCAGGTGGATCTCCATATACAATGGCGTGGAAAATCTCAAAATTCAAAGTAGCAAAAAATCATGTATCTTGACATCAGATCGAAGTGCTCGTCACCCTAATTCCAACGATGCAAATGGCACTCCAATCCGAGTCCAGATGATGAAGTTATGGCAAAAAGAAGGCCACCTTGTTCCTTTGGAAAATGAGGATTTTTCCCTAAAAAATGGGTTGTTAGCTTTTAAAGGGAATCGCATCAGAAATCGTGCAAAGGGCGGAATTTAATACCCCCGATCAATGATTGCCGGTATATCGGGTCAGAGAAGTCAAAGGCGGAGAAGCAAGGTTAGCAAAACCCCTGATTAGCGATCTCCGACTAATCGCAATCGGGGGTAGGCAATCGGTGATATCGGAGACATAAAGCGGTCGGCATCAGCGGATCAGGACGGCGAAACCCCAAGGTACAAGACCCGGACCTTTGGGCCATTGCAATTGCGATCGCCAATCAGTGATGTGCAATCTCAGCCGTCGGATAGGGAAGCAGATCGATGGCCAGGATCTAATCTGTGATCGACGTATCGATGATCGACGAATGGGCAAATCGGCAATCGGCGATCGACGATTCCCCGATATACAGGGCCATGGACCTCAGCAACAACGATTTGTGATCGGGATCAGACCCGATGGATTTATAGGTCCGATTTGATATATTTGAAGTCTGGTTTTAAAGGTTTTGGTCAGATTTTCAGTGTTTTTTTGGGTCTTTTGTATTATCGCTTTTAAACAATAAAAGGCTATTTTTAAGGGTTTGTTGTGCCCGCCGACCCTTCCACCTAAACGGTTTCCATTCTAACAAAACCGACCTCCGATTTTAAAGCGACCTTGTCCTAAATGAAACATATAAAGGCTCGATGTATGAAGAAAGCAGGGGAGAGGGATTTTCAGTACGCAATTTGAGGCAGGAGAGTTTTCAGGAGGGCCGATAGTGTACTTTGTCTGATTTGGACAAATCTTATATGTTTTCAGTCCCTTTCATTGCCACGGACGCATTGGTGTTGTCCATTTCTCCATCTGAGGTCTCCATTTCACAACCATTGTCCATAGTGGAGGTATAACCTCTTTTTATGTAAACTGATGAATGCATTCTCTTCTTTCCATGCCATCTAATATATGAAGGCCTCCCCATTGGTCAAGTAGGGCTCAGAGACGTAGTCCAAGTTGGACGAACTCTATTATGAAGTCTTGGTGTCTTCTTGTCATGCTTTCATGTGTTTTTTCTTCTTTTCTTGTGTGCCAATTAAAATTCTGTGTTAAGCTGCAATTTTAACATGTGATTCTTTTCATACATCTATAAGCGAAAGATCCCTGGATCAGATACTTTGAGAGACATTGAATCAAGAGTGCACAAGTGATGTAAAACTTAAGAGGGAGTTGGTCACATTGTAGGTGAAGAGCTCACTACGATGTATACATTGCAGGTTGGTCTTCGGTATGAGAAAAGGTTGGAAGGGTTGTCCAACTATAGTCCATGGAAGGAAATTGTTATGAAACCAACTCACAAAAAGATAGAAAAGATATTTAACGCCTTAGAATTCAGCCTCTTCGAGGGGGCAACCTCCTTTACATTACACAAATGAATAATTCTTGGATGATACAAATGAAAGACCTCCTTTCTATATATAGGAATCTAAGAGGTCATAATATAATAAAAGCCGACATAACAATAATAATGTAAGGGCACAATAATAACAATAGTGGGCTTCTATGGGGCACATTAGTAACAATATGGGAACTACATAGGTACGTCAATATAATAAGGGGGTTGTGCTAATAACAATAAGGGGTTACACTAGTAGTGTAGGGGCCTAACATGCCCATCTCCTTCAAAAAGTGTTGTCCTCAATGCTTGAGTAGTTCTTGATGCTTTTGTATAAAATTCTTGTCCTCCCATGTGGAATCATCAGCGGGTAAGTTCTTCCACTTGATGAGATACTCTGAAATTGATCAATTTCGTAGCTGTCAGGTTCTTGTTTCTGTCACTGCTCCAGGTTCCAATATGATTTTTCCTTCCTCTTCAAGTTTTGGCAATATTGTTTGAATAGGGATTTTCTGTAACTTTTGAATGAGTGGCCATACTTCTTCATCCTTCTTCCATTCAT
>APFE031034019.1:0-11588 GCA_000404065.3 Pinus taeda
CCTCCAAAAGAAATTGAAGAAACTGTCCAAAAAGAGGAAGAAGACCAGCCCAAGAATAAGAAACAAAAGAAAGAAAAGGGAAAAATAACCACTCAAGAGGTCTCTCCATCCCCTGAGAAATCCTTAGAAGAAGATTACCAGCCTCTGTCAGAAAGGCTAGTAGATCTTAAAGCTACTACCATGGCCAAGAAACAGAAGAAAGGGAAACAGAGTGCAGAAAAGACAAGTATGAGTTCATCCTTGAGAAGTAGCTCTCGGCTAAAAGGGAAATGGAAGAAAACCAAGGGAGATCAGTCCCAATTTATTGATTTAAGTGAAGAAATACTTGAGATATCTCCAGAACAGCCAAGCCTTGAAACAAGTCCTCCACGAGAGGAAAGCCCTTTTCGGCGAGAAAGAGAGAGCAGCCCTCCTCCACCAGATTTTGAGTTTAGACAGAGAAAGGCACTTGAGGTGGATCCTAATCAGTATACAATTACCTGGAATCCTTAGAACAATTAGCTGCAGGACCAAGTACCTCTCTGCCACTTGATGCACAGGTTCAGTCTCTGAAACAAGAAGTATTTGAGCTAGAAGTCTTAAATAGACACATAATACAAGAAAATGAAGCACTTAAAGAGCAGGGTAAGGTAGACAAAATGGTCCATGATAATACCATGCTTCATTTAGGACTGTGGCAGAAGAAAAACAGAAGACTGAAGAAGAAATGCAAAAGGTTAAGCAGAGCGTTAATTAATCTCAAGTTCAAATGTCTGGTTAGAAAGCCAAGGATGATGATGATGATGGCATCAAAGAAAAAGAAAAGAGGACTAGATGTCCTTGCAGAAGCCTCAGAGCATGTGGATTAAGGGGAAATAACTCAATTTTGGTTGCATGAGGACATGCAACACCTTCACAGTGGGGGTATGTTGAGCCTCAAACCTGCACCTTCCTATACACCCTCTTAGCCCTCATTCTCCACTCACTTCATTCATCCAATTGTTAAATCATTGCATTATAGTCTAAAAAGGACTGTTTATATGGTTTTCTGACTATACTTATGACAGTTGTTTGGTTTAGTTTTTTTTGTTCATGCAGCTTCAGAAACTTGTCAGTTTCCGCGGGCAGCACAGGTTTTCGCAGCCAGCACAGGATTTCGCAGCTATTTTGTTAAAAGTTGTGCTCCATGTGTCCTCTGAAGAAACGAGCTACATGGGCAAGCTCCAGGTGGCGGCGACATGGAACGTGTCCCTTCAAATCGGCCAAATCATCCATAAGAGGTCGCGGTCAACCAAAGTCAAAGACAAGGCTAGCCAAAGAGTTCAGCGGTGGCACGTCACTGTTTTGGGAATGTGAATGATACGTGGCATAGTTCTCAGCTCACGAAGGCACCAGCACACTTGGAGATCGTTCCTAAAACATGAATCTAACAACCAACCACTCCGAAGATTTAAGAAACATGACGACAGTTACACTAGATCTCGGCTGAAGAGATCTACGTGTCTATGGCAACGCAGTTAATAGCGTAGAAGTTGTTAGTTAGCTGTAGTATTTTTGCATTATAAATAACGCGTCATTGAATGCTATGAAAAAGCTTTTTGATATGTATAAACCTTGAACTGTTTATGTAATTCCACGCTGCTGGTTATCTTCTCACCCCACTGTCTTATATGCTGTTGTTTTAATACATGAGAATACTTTTCTGAAGATAGCCGTGTGATTATTTGATTGGCTGAAGTGGCAGAGGGCCCCTGCACGCTGAAGCCTTGTAAAGTGTTTATTTAGTTTCATTATGTTTTTGTTTTTATCATTAGCTTGTACATAGTATGTTGTTTATGTTTTTGCTGTTCATATCTTCACCTTTGTTTTCTTAGAACTGTAAACTGATCAGTGCTTTTCTGCAGGTTTTCTTAGACATCCCAGGCAATTTTTCATATTTTTGATAACTTTTGGCATATGAGATCATCTTGTCCTTTCTGCTAACTTTTATTTTCTGGAGTTTAAATTCAGCACTGTCCTTTTCAAGTTGTGATTTGCTTATTTCTTTTTCTGCTAGTTAGATATCATACTGCTCATCAATTTATGATTTCTTTCTGTGGTCAAATGACTATATCAGCAAAGAATCAGAATATTACTAACTGTACTGTGATTTAGTTGTCATATTGCTTACACATGGTTGCTTTCCATAAAGTAGATTGAGCTGAATGGTAAAGGACTAGAGGAGTTTAAGTAGTGTGATTCGTTCTTTTATGCAATTTACATTTAGATATCATATTGCTTGACATGTTCATGATTACTTCCCCAAGGTAGATTGAGCTGTAGGGTAAAGGATTTGAAGAATTCAAGTAGTGTGATTAGTTTCTTTTATGCAATTTACTTTCTTAAACAGTTAAATATCATATTGCTTAACTTGTTTATGATTACTTCCCACCAGGTAGATTGAGCTGAAGGGCAAAGGATATAAAAAGTTAAAGTAGTGTGAATTAGCTACTTTGCTTTAAGTTTGAGTTGTTTTTCAAGTTTTTGCTTTCTTTTCATTTTCAGCAGCAAGGATACTGGGCCATTGTCATTAGTTCACCATTTGATGCATTTATTTTCTCTTAAGAATTGATTTCATTTTAGTTGTTTTAAAGCTTTCTTTTTAAGCACTTTCAAGTTTGAGAAAATCGTTGTAGAAACCATCACCATCTATACTCCATACTTCACTTTCATCCTCACCATCACACATTAGGGAAAGATAAATCCAAAAACAAACTAAAGTAAGAAAAAGGTTAACTAAGCACATATGGTGCACCACACTTCATCAATTTACGATACCCGGATTTATAATTTATGTAGAGCAATTTAAGACGTTAAATTGACTAGACATAAAGCTTCCGCTGTTTTGGAAAGTCGTATAGCTTCTTCACCCCAACTCCCAGTTGGTTATCAGAGGCTCTCTTCAGATCCTCTCCCTATCGACAAAGAGATTGACTTATATTCTTCTCTTGTCCATCCTCCTCTTTCCGAACCTGGCTGTGCTAAGCCTTTTCGGGACCAACCATTGGTCAAAGAGAGTGTCAACTTGGGTTCACCGCCTGTTGATCACTCTGTTTCAGAAGAGCATCATGCTCATGTTCTTCTCGTCTCATCAGATTCTCCTGAGTCTGAAAACGACTCTCCTCTCCCAGCTAATCCCGAGAGTCCTTCTTCGGAGCAGGGGGAATCATATGATTCCCCCACCAAGTAGTTTAGTCGTTTCCTTCGACTAGAGTCACCTGACTGCTTTCCACCTTCCATCCCATATGCCTTTCCAAATTACAGTACATGCCTATGATAAGGCAGTACCTGGCACTGTCTTGGATGAAGGTGCATCTGTCAGCCTTATGCCTTCCACTACTTGGCAAGCTTTGGGCTCCCCAGAGCTTATGTCGGTCGCACAGAATCTAATGGCATTTGACAGAGGAACCATTCAACCATTGGGGATCATTCCGAAGTTCCCTATTACTTTGGGAGGCAAAACCATCTATATAGATGTACTGGTTACCCAAGGTGCTTTAGATTTCAGTCTTCTCCTTGGCCGTGATTATGTTTATGCCATGGGGGCCCTTGTCTCTTCACTTTTCTGTGTGGTTTGCTTTCCACACAATGGAAAAATCGTGATTATAGATCAATTATCGTTCTTTAGTCCCTAGTGAGTCCTGCGCAGTTGTCATCCCCTCCTGGTTTTTAACCACCAGTTGTATCTGCCCCACTGCAGGTCAACTACGTGGTTACTTATCCCGTGCCTGTATCCAGTGATGCCACCGTTGTGCATAGTGTCATGGGGGAATTGGGTCCTGACTTCCAAGATGTTATCCTTCCACTGGGAGTGGCACTCTTGGAAGCAACGACTTCCTGTTCAGTATGATGAAGTTCGTTCAGAGCATAGTTCGTTTTCCTATGTCAAGCTCCTTAAAAAATGAAACTAGGTTTGGTCGGAGCATAGTTCATTTTCCTATGTCAAGCACCTTAAAAAATGAAACTAGGTTTGGTCGGAGCATAGTTCGCTTTCCTATGTCAAGCTCCTTAAAAAATGAAACTGGGTCTGGTTGAGCATAGTTCCTGATCGTGTGTCAAGCTCGTTAATAAATGAAACAAGGGTTATGAGGATAGTTCTTTTACTGTTTCAACCTCATTAAAAAATGAAACAACTCCCTTTCCAAATCGAGTCTTTTGATTAGTATCTTGTAAAATACAAGTCAAGTCTTTCCAAAATCTCGAAAGTGAACCTTCATTCCATCCACTTTGTTGAATGCAATGAACCTTGGGGGGCATGTACCTCGTTTTGCGTCATTATGCTCGGGGCATGGGAACTTATAACAAGCATAGTTTTTTGTTTCAAGCTTGTGTAAACATGAAACCGAATCCAAGCAGAGTTCTCCATGGTTCAAGCTTGTGTAAAAATGAACCCATACCCGATGTACATCTCGTGATTGCTATCTTTATCCGCTAAATTCTGTTAGATGAGCCTTGGTTGTTTTCATTCCATCACCACCATCTCTTTAGCCGATCATATGCTTTCACTTGGTTGTTTTACCTTTCCTGAGGAACCACAACAATGAGTGGTTTTGTTAGCTAGCCTCTTGACCATTACATGTTTTGAGCGGTTCCACCATTGTCGGAACCAATCGCCACCCTTTATACCACTCGTTCCTATAGGACGAGTCACCTTTAAGCTCTTTTCTGACTCGTAAAATATGAAAAGATTGCCGAGTATTTTTTCCCTTTTTGACTCGTTAAAGAGAATAAAAATGGAGGTCTGCTTTCAGCGCTTTTCTGACCGTCTAAGGATGAAAGATTGCCGAGTTATTCCTCTTGACTCGTTAAACGTAAATAAGAGGCGGTCACCTTTAAACTCTTTTCTGACCGTGTAAAGACGAAAAGATCGTCGAACCCTTGTCATTTCAGGTTTGTTCACGGTTACAAAATGACGTGGTTTTGATCGCTTTTTTACTTTTTCAGGTCGAAGTCACTAATCATGAAAAGTACTCCTCGATAGTAATGGTCGTGCGGTTCTTTCGAGCATTGTTTTATACTTTTTCAAGCTCGAGAGACACAACTTTACGAAAAAGGACACCCCTAGAGTTTACTTTTCTGCCATCTTTTCAAACTCTCTAAACATGAAAAGGCGTCAAGTTTTCCCTTGTCAGACTCGTTAAAACTTAATGACATCGGATTTCGTCGAAATGACGCCTCCCAAGCATATGCTATCCCCGTCAAGCTTGTCATCAAAAAATAACCGGGGTACTCGCCTTAAATGGTGGGGAAAATGGAACCATAATTATTGTCGTGTCGACAGTATGTCACTCTTGAACATGGCACTTGACTGCATTCATGTCTGGGTGGGGACATCTCATCTTGTTTTTACACTTGCCTCCGTGAGTTTGGGTTATCCTGTTTGACCTCTCATCTGCTCATTACTCTGTCACAATGACCCCTGATCATTTGATGTCAAATACTGCCAAGTCCACTGTCGTGCCGTGCATATGTTCAAGAGAGGTTGACCTCTGCAGAATACTCAACCTCCCTCTGATACCTCACACAAAACATCTTATCCTTCTCTGTCTCGTGTCGATGATGTGGGAAACATTATGGCCCACCTTCGATCAAAGTCACTTCCTGTCGACTTCAGCTCATTATTTAGGAAGTTGACTTAGAGACTCCCTTCAGGTGCCTTGGAGCCTGCATGCCTTAATGGCAGGTTCTTCGTGTTCGACGTGAGGTTTTCATCATTGGCCTCCGATCGAATGATTCTACGGGTGTTTGACGCCGGCTCACTGATTCGCACGCCGTAGATTGTACCTATAGTACCTTGAGGACCATTGTCATTATTGGTGGTACCTCTCGCATCTGTTAACAATTTTCATCATTGACTGGTAATCAGACGATGTTCTTGCATGTTCGACTTTGACTTCCATATTTGCATGCTTGAACTTGTACTCTGTTCGGGTCGAGATGGAGCGCAAGACCCTGGATTTTGTATATTGAAGTCCAGGTTGCGATTTTGTGGATTATTATGATCACTACATGACTCATTCACTGGATGGTTGTGACCATGCCTGAGTCTATTTATCGATCCTCACTGGATGGCTGCGTCCATACCTTGGATCTAGATTTTTGTGTACTCTGCTATGGATGGCTGCGCCCATACCACATACATCATGTACTTGAGATATCAGTTGTACTTCTTCATGCAGGTTCTCTGGCGGTAGTGTTTTCAGTTGACCATGTTCTTGTAAAGCATTTCACCCCTCTCTCTCTCGGGCCTCATGCTTTAGGGGCATCTGTTACACAGTAATTTATCACCGTCCTTGTTACCCCTTCTCCTGCACATTGGAGGACTTATTGCACGACCTGTGAGAAGTGACATAACCTGAAAACACTTGCATTGTATCCCCTTGAGTATGTACTTCCTATTCCCTGAAGACACCTTCTGCAAAATACCCATAAAAATAGCCCTTTTTCCATTGGCGTTGTTCCACAGTGTATCACTCGCGCCAATGGGGGAAATCATCCAAAGAGGGCGCGCCAGCTGGCGCTCTGTTTCAGAGTCACACTCGTGCCAACCCAGTTGGGTAAAATTTTAACAAACAATCTTCCGAAGGTTCTTCCTAACTTATTCATGAACTGGTTCCAGCTTGAGTTAGTTCAGTTGGGCTTTGAATCTCCATAGAAGGGAAGTAGTTCTCCACCTCTCGTGGAAGCTTCTTTGTGATAAAGCCAATCCCATGAATCTTGTGGATGATCCTAACTCCTTCTCCTCTCTCTATATAAGCTTGTCCTTTTGCCTTTGACAAGCTAGTTAGTAATTCTACTCTCCAAGTTCCAAATTCTAAGTCCCAAAGTCTGAGAATTGCTAAGCTCATGCTACAAGAAGCCTTCTTCATCCCCATAAGGCTAAATCCAAAGTGACGAGATTCTTGTCCAAGTAACCAAGGAGAGAGAGGCTTGTTCCCCATTCCCAACAAGCTTTGCAAGGCATGTGTTGCTGATCACCCAAAGGAGGATTTGACGTCAGAACTATGGTTGTATTCTTCTTTGTTTATCAATAATAATAGACGACTATCATTATGGTTCCACTCTTATTGTCTTTGTAATGATGTTTGAGTTATATCCTTTCTAACTGATATATAGTTGCATATCTTGGATTTTATGCTTGTATTTGTGTCGTTCTTTGCATGTGCAGGTGTTCGTTCACGAGGATCGTGGGGATTGTGACCAGCTGGAGCGAAAGAACGGGAGTGATGACTCTTCTACAAATACTAGTGTTGGATTCGAGGTAGGCCCTCATAATCGGTCTTTAATTTTCAATTAGGAACCTGCGTGTTAGTGTTGTTTGATTGTTGCTAGACCTCATTTAGGCTAGTGGGATCACCTCTGTCCGCAGACGGGATTTACCTCCACAACAATTTGGCGACTCCATTGGGGAGTTGGCTTTTTGCCTTGTTGCTTGTTTTGTCTTGTTGTTTGATTTGTAAACTTTAGACAGAGCCTAAAGTACGGCCAGATAGCCTTCGAAACGCTATTGCCCTGCATTAGCAAAGTAAATCAACGCCACTTCAGTCCATCTCCGGTTTGGTTTACGAACTGAACGGCTTGGAACTTGCCTTGTTTCTTGGTTATTTCTTGGTTTCTCCTACTTTATTGGCTTTTTGGGTTGAATGCCTGTGTTTCTTCTTGCCTCTTGGTGTACCTAGGTATTGTTGATTTGGCCTTGGCTCTTTTGTTTTTATTTTTCCATAGCAAACTTGGCTGGCGCTGGTTTATAGCGTTACAGTCGTGCCAGTTGGTGCAAGTTGCACGTTTACAACCTGCGCCAATCCCTGAAAGGCGCTTGTTGCAGCCTGACAGTCACGCCAGGCCTGGAAACTTTTGAAGTTTGCTTGGCTGTGAACTTTTTGAGCTTGGTTTTTGTCCTGGGTACCCTTTTCAAACTACTTGAGTGTGTTGGAGTGTGATTTGACTGGCTTTGATCGTTACCCTTTGGGTGTTTGCTTTTTTCTATCGATTTCACATTTCTAGCCCTAAGGCATCTAGTGGCTTTGTGTGTCGAGCCTTCCTCAGGTGTTTTGATCTTTTTGTGGTCCAGTTGACACTTTATTTGCTCCCTTACACTTGTTTGGTAGTTGGGAATCGTTTTGTTGCGTTATTTGGGTGACTTGCTTTGTCTTCACTTGATTTCTGTTTTGTCTCACTTTGAGCCTAGATCACACGGCTCATTGGTGTCTTTGGGATCTTTCTTGTTCTTTGGAAGTTTGATTTGTGATTTGAGGAACTGAATGTGCTTGTATTGAATAGAATTTGTTTGTTGTTATTTCTCAAAATTGTTTAGTTCATTTTGCCATCATCAAAAAGAAAAATCTCTTTTGCTTTGAACTAGTTAATGAGAATTAGAACTTTTTGTTTCGATTAGTGATTAGTGATCTTAAAGAAAAGTTTGTTAATTTGCATTAGCGGAATTAGGGAAGTTCTTTGTTGTTTTGTGATCGTTTCATTTGCGTGACAGCTCTTGAACTCTCTTGTAATTAGCATTCATCGAATGAAATGACATGTTTTGGCATATAAATTGCATTTAGGGAATTTTGAGAGATTACATATGGTAGGACCTGAAAACCGAAACCTAACACAAGATCAACTTTAAAATAAACCGAATGAATCTAACAATGCATTGGAACATAATTCTCACATTCTAGAGGTCTAGGCTAGAGACGTGCTCTGGCGTCGTTAAACCTAGTCACTTTTGTTTCCACTCAAGGTTGGGTGATTCCTCCTTTTGTGACTCAATTGTGGTCTAGTACGGACTTGTGCTACCACGTACCATCGAGTATATGGGGAGACTCCACTAGGTTATCATCCTTTATCCACAGGAAGCCGTGTCTGCCGCCTTACGACCCGTAACGCACCGAACACAACATTCGGGAAGATTGACTGCCGTATGGAAAGTCCTTGGTTTTCATACAATTGCCAAGGTGTATATGCAGTTTTACAGATTTTCTGGTAAACCTTTTGCCTAGTTCTCCAGAGCAGTCATTTGATCTTTTCTGACTCCCTAAATTTGAAAGGATCACCAAGCGCTTTTCCTTTCACGCTTGTTTCAAATCTGAAAGTGATAGAGTCACCTTTTATCCGTTTCTTGACTCTTCAAACATGAAACGGTGAAGTATCTTAATTCCAATGTGGTAAAAATTAAATTTCCCGCGATCAAACGCCCTGTTAGATTTTGTTTGTTGACCGTTTGATTGTGTCGTGACGTTTTTTCAGCCCCGTGTGTGATTTTCCGTTTTTGATGGCAACTTTTCCAGAGTTCACCAACCCAGGAATCCCCTCTGACGAGAATCCTGGTCATTTTCCTCCTTTTGGGAATATTGGTGCTCCTTACATGGCAACGTTGTCCCTTCCTGGGTTAACTGTTGGGTTGCCTATTTGGTTGTTCTCAACCTCTGTGATCCCTAATGTCTCAACTACTGGTCAATCAGTTCCTCCACCCAAACAATATCATGTTGATTCCAAGGTGGACCTCTCCCCTTCTTCGCTAGTTTCTACGTCCTCATATTCTACTTCGCCTGGTGAAAGTCTAGCTTCCAGTAACCAGGTGGCTAAGAAGAAGAAGAAGAAGAAGTCTCATAAGCGAGAGGCTAAAAGTGCAGCTACTGCCCCGAGTACAGCTCAGGTCGGAACTCCTTCTGCTCCTCTGCAGAAGGTTAAGTTTCCTTGTAAATTGTGCAAGGGAGACCATCTTCTTCGTGATTGTCCTGGCCTTCCTAAGGTCTTAGAAGTATGGTCTCACGATCCGGCCTTCCCCTCATCGTCCTCTGGAGCTCATGGTGATGTTACCCTATCAACTAGCAATGGTAAGAAGAACGGGAAGATTCGATTCCCCTGTAGACTATGTGAAGGCAACCATCTCCTTCACCTTTGTCCGCTCATGGATAAAGCTTCCGCTGTTTTGGAAAGTCTTACAGCTTCTTCACCCCAACTCCCCATTGGTTATCAAAGGCTATCTTCAGATCCTCTCCCTGTCGACAAAGACATTGATTTAGATCCTTCTCTTGTCCATCCTCCTCTTTCTGAACCTGGCTGTGCTAAGCCTGTTCCAGACCAACCATTGGTCAGAAAGAGTGTCGACTCGAGTTCACCACCCGTCAATCACTCTGTTTCGGAAGAGATTCATGCTCATATTCTTCTCGTCTCGTCAGATTATCCTGAGTCCGACAACGACTCTCCTATCCCAGCTGAGTCCGAGAGTCCTTCTTCGTTTCCTGTAGAGCAGGGGGGCAATCATACGATTCCCCCACCAAGTAGTTTAGTCGTTTCCTTCAACTGGAGTCATTTGACTGCTTTCCGCCTTCCATCCCATGTGCCTTTCTAGATTACCGTACATGCCTATGATAAGGTAGTACTTGGCACTGTCTTGGATGAGGGTGCATCTGTCAGTGTTATGCCTTCCACTACTTGGCAAGCTTTGGGCTCCCCACAGCTTGTGCCGGTCGCACAGAATCTGATGGCGTTTGACGGAGGAACTATTCAACCGTTAGGGATCCTTCCGAAGTTCCCTATTACTTTGGGAGGCAAAACCGTCTATATAGACGTACTGGTTACCCGAGGTGCTTTAGATTTCAGTCTTCTCCTTGGTCGTGACTATGTTTATGCCATGGGGGGCCTTCTCTCTTCACTTTTCCGTGTGGTTTGTTTTCCACATGACAGAAGGATCGTGACTATAGATCAATTATCGTTCTTTAGTCCCTCGGTGCCTCCTACGTAGTTGTCATCCCCTCCTGGTTTTTATCCGCCAGTTGTATCTGCCCCACCGCAGGTCAACTACGTCGCTACCTATCCCGTGCCTGTATCCAGTGATGTCGTCGTCATGCATAGTGTCCTGGGGGCATTGGGTACTAACTTCCAAGATGTTATCCTTCCACCGGGAGTTGCACTCTTGGAAGCAACGACTTCCTATTCATTATGATGAGGTTCGTGCGGAGCATAGTTCACTTTCCTATGTCAAGCTCCTTAAAAAATGAAACTAGGTCTGGTTGGAGCATAGTTCCTTTCCTATGTCAAGCTCCTTAAAAAATGAAACTAGGTCTGGTCGGAGCACAGTTCACTTTCCTATGTCAAGCTCCTTAAAAAATGAAACTAGGTCTGGTCAGAGCATAGTTCGCTTTCCTATGTCAAGCTCCTTAAAAAATGAAATTGGGTCTAGTCGAGCATAGTTCCTGATCTTGTGCCAAGATTGTTAAAAAATGAAACAAGGGTTATGAGGATAGTTCTTTTACTATGTCAACCTCGTTAAAAAATGAAACAACTCCCTTTCCAAGTCGAGTCTTTTGATTAAGATCTTGTAAAATACAAGTCGAGTCTTTCCAAGATCTCGAAAGTAAACCTTCATTCCATCCACTTTGTTGAATGAAATGAAGCTTGGGGGGCATGTACCTCGTTTTGCGTCGTTATGCTTGGGGCATGCGGACTTATAACAAGCACAGTTTTTCATTTCAAGCTTGTGTAAACATGAAACCGAATCCAAGCAGAGTTCTCCATGGTTCAAGCTTGTGTAAAAATGAACCCACAGACGAGTCACCTTTAAGCTCTTT
>APFE031034048.1:8646-62076 GCA_000404065.3 Pinus taeda
TGATCTAAGCTTTACTTGAGGTGAAGAAGGGCTTTCTTGCTGGAGGATGATGTTGGGTCAAAACTATTGGTTGTAATCTTCTTGCTATTCTTGATATTAATAAAGCTATTCAAGTTTTCCTCCATATTCTTGTATGTTTGATTGTATATGCATTTGTATGGTTAATACATATCTAGTCCTGTGTTAGTTATGAATATAGATCTATGTTCTTCGATAGTATTATGTTGCTTTGATTCCACAGGTGCTCTTTGAAGCTAGGCAGATGAAGAAGAAGTGGTAAAGATCTATCAGGAAGGAGAGGAATCAAATAAGGAACCAAGCACAAGATTAAGGTTGGTGTCCTTTGTTCCACTCTTATCTATTTTTCATAAAGGGAAACGAAAGTAGTCTTTACTTGTTTGTTTCTAAGATAGCTACCAGACTTAGTGGGAATAGTAGCTCCAAGTGGACGCTACTCCCGGTAACAAAATGGTGACTTTGCTGGGGAGTGAATAGAATGTTTGTTAGTCTATCTTTGTTTGTATTATAAAATTACAAATGGAATCTGAAGTCAAGCCAGCTAGCCTTCGAACTGAATTTGTTATACAAATGCAAAGTCTATCAATGTTGCTTCAGTCTATCTCCGGGTTTTGTTTAAATATTAAAGAATCGATTTGTAAACGTTCTAATTGCCCTAAGTGGTGGCTCTAGTAACCTCCTTAGCTCAACCCCTATGATTTACATTTACTGAACATCACTTACTCAGCCTAAATCCCTGAACCGAACTATAAATTGTGAGCAAAGATTGGTTAAAAGTATTGCACTAGTACCATCGCACCCTCCCTTCAAGGCAGTCTGTATGCATCGCACTTCCCATGTGCAGTAGGTGAGATGCATATTGGATTCCCTGTGTGATAGGTGTGATAGTCAGGGAAGGTTAATTTTACCTTCAGAATTTGGTTTTTCTTCACTCCTTTTAGTTCTATTCAGGAGTTTTGTTGTCTGTGGTCGATATATCTCTATGAAAACCCCCTTCTCTTCCATCATTTTGCCTCTATTGTGCAAATAACTGTAAGTTTTTTTATGTATTGTGCGTCATTTTCAGTTCTCTTTTACAAAGAAGTAGCGTAGTCGAACTATCGTTTCTTAATCTGAAAGTGTTGTAAGTGTTGTTTTCAGTCATAGAAGAGAATCCCATTGTTCTTGATAGTAGATTGTACTGTTACTCTTGTATATGATTTGAATTAGTAGTTTTTAAAGTGTCGAAAAATAGTTTTCATTTCGAAATCGCAAAGTGTCGCCCTTATCTTCACTTCATTTTGAAAAGAAATTTGTTAAGTGTCGTCGCTTTGAAAAATAATTCAGATTTCCACTTAGCTTTCTTATCATCATTTCTACATTAAGAAGGCTGAAAACAAATACATGCATGTGCATTTGCATTTAGACTGCTTGGTTTGATTTAGGACAGTGCATTTACTGTGTGCTCTGTGCTCTTTGTTGAAAGACTCTCAATTTTCTTTCGTTAGTAGCTAGGATTTTCATTGCCAAAAGAAGATTAAACAGTTGTTTATCATCTTAGATTTCATTTTAGGAATTGTATACACATCACGTGGTGAACCTGAAAGGCAAATTTTTAATCAAGATCAACTATAAAATAAATTTAATGAATCTAAAAATGCTTTGGAACCTAATGCACAACATCAAGAAGTCTAGGCTAGAGATGTATTCCGGTGTCGTGAAACCTAGTAACTGTTGTTTTGATTGTTGGTTGGGTGATTCCTCCACTCTGAGACGACAAGTGCCAGTATGGACTTGTGCTCCCACGTACCGTCGAGTATATATTGGGAGACCACAATAGGCTATATCCTTTATCCTTAGGAAGCCATGTCTATCGCCCTATCGATCTCAATGCACTGAACACAACATTCGGGAAGATTGACTACCGTACCGTAAAAAGTATTCTGCAGTTTTGCGATTGGTTTGGTAATCCCTTCTGCCTAGATTTCCAGAGAAGTCTCTTTCATTCCTTTTCAGACTCCTTAAAAGAAAAGTTCCATCTGAGCACTTGTCACTTCAGGCTCATTAAAAATCGAAGGTGACTAGAGTCATGTTTTGTTTTCTCTCGACTCTTAAAAATTGAAAAAGCAAGTTGTGTCAAAGCATATATAATTTATTTTAATCATAATAACATCACAAGTTCCCTCGTTGGTCTTTAGGTTGAGAAAAATGGAGTCTACCAACCAAGGATTTCCCCTTGGAGGAAATCCTAGTCCTTTCTCCTCTTGGGGAGATGTTGGTGCACCCCATATGGCCACATTGTCACTTCCACGATTGACGATTGGTTTGCCTGTATGGCTCTTCTCTACCTCTATCGTTTAGAATACCGTAATTCCTGAACAGTCAAGTCAGCAACTAGATGATACTAGAGTTTCCCCCCAACCTTCTACTTCATCTGTTTCTCCCTCCCCTCCTTCCTCTTCGCTTGATAAAGCTGGTAAAGCTCAAGATCAAGTAATTGAGAAGAAGAAGAAGGAGAAAGAGAAAAATGAAAAGAAGAAGAAAGAACCAAAAACGAAAGGGGGAAACCAAGCATCGTCTAGCGAAAATCCTCACACGGCACCATCTAAACCTAAATCTCCATTTGTCATTTGCAATGGAGACCACTATCACCGAGATTGTCCCAGCATCCCTCGGATCTGAAGGGACCGGTCTCCTCATTTGCACAATCCAGTGTCGTCAACCTCTGATGATCATGTTGAAAGCACACCATCAACCAGTGAAAGCGAAGTACCTGGACAAAAAAGGAATCGTAAATTTCCTTGTAAATTGTGTGAAGGCGACCATGCCATCCACCATTGTCCCTTCCTTGACGAAGCTAAAAGAATTTTGGATGACCGTCCTGCTTCACCGCTACAGCTCCCTCTTGGATATAAGAAACTCTTGCCAAGTCCGCCACTGGTTGAGAATCTGGATGGCCTGCCATTATGGTCGGCCGAAACGTCTATCATTGAAAATGAACCCTCTGAATCCATACCAAACAAAATTCAAAAGGTCGAGGCGGCAGTTGACCTGGTCTTGCCTTCAGAATGTTCATCTTTGAATGATACCATCACTGAAGAGAAAGAGAAGTACACCATTCAAATTCTTTTCATAAACACAGACTCCGATGAACTTGGGGGCAGTCTACCCGTTCCTTTACCACAGGAAGGAAGTTCATCAGAGTCATATCCGGCCGTCTATTCGGTCCCACCTCCAAGCAACCTAGTCGTTTCCTTCGACTGGAACTAGGCAGACCCCATTTACCAGCTAGTGTACCATTCCAAATCATTGTAAAAGCTTACAAAATGGTCTTGGCTGGTAGCATCATAGATGAAGGGGATTTTGTGAGTATCCTTTCCTCAACTACTTGGAAAGCGCTTGGTTCGCCGTCGCTTTTTCCTGAAATGAGAAATTTGATAGGCTTTGACAAAGGAACCAGTCGACCATTAGGGATCCTTCCAAATGTGCCAATTACTTTGAGAAGGAAAACCATTCACATGAATGTGATGGTAGTCCAAGGACCCCTGGATTATAATCTACTCTTTGGGCGTGACTATATTTATTGCATGGCAGCCGTCGTCTCCTCACTCTTTAGAGTAATGTGTTTTCCGCACGAAGGCAGAGAGGTCAAACTCATAGACCAACTGTCATTCCCCGGTTTACACATAGCAAATAATCAGATGCCATCCCTAAATGGTCTTTTTACGCAAGGAATTTCTCATCGATCTCCAGTCTATCCACCTGATGAGCGCGAGTGATTTAGGAGGATATGACGGAAACCCAGGGGGCATGCACCCTGGTCTATTTTAGCAGGAAAACCTTGGGTATAGAGTAGGTTTCCACAGAGGATATATGACTAGTCTGACACACCTGTCCCCATAGGAAACTGGGACTAGACTAGAATAAGATACCTTTGTCAAGGTTATGTGAGTGGAGGCAACTACGCCACTCAGCTTTGTCTATTTTGGTAGACATCGCCAAGGAAGAATTTTGTCTGCGACATGGATGGAACTTTCATGGTAACCTGGGAATTTTTCGCTATAACGGGGGCATGCAAACCTTTCTGCATGCAAGCAAAGAGCAACCATTTATTTTTTAAATTTGTAGGTCCTCTAACCCTTTAAACCCGTAAGGTTGGTCGTTTCCTAGATTGCATAAAGAAAGGATCCAGGGCAAATCTTAAAAAAGGTGCAAGCCCCATAAAAAATGGCATCTTACATGAGACATCCTTATTATACGACTGGAAAGTAGTGTTACCGCAGGGTTCAAGCTCGTTTAAAATAAACCCGCCAAGAGCAGTTTTAACATGGAATTCAAGCTTGTTAAAAAATAAACATAAGCAATGAGAAAATGTTTCCCCCAGAGTTTAAGCTCATTAAAAAATGAACTGGTAAATAACCATTGTGAATGCCTTATCTTCAGCTTTTGAACCTTGGTTGTGTTCTCATCATCACCTCCACTCTGTTTTTTAGCCGATCATTCACCTCCATGTGATTGTTTACCCTTTCGAGGAACATTTGTGAAGAGTGATTCTATTAGCCATCCTTGTAACACTGCCATGATTGGAAAATTTCAAACCTTACCTGGAATCAGCTGCTACCCGAAATCATCACTGGTTCCTCGAAAAGCGAGTCTCCTTTAAGATCTTTTCAACTGACTCATTAAATATGAAAACATTGCTGAGAGATTAGCCTCTTTGGCTCGTTAAAGTCATCGGAAGTCATATCCCTCCTCTAGATTTTAATCTTTTTGGACTTGAGGGATTATTACACAAAAAGATCGAGCGCTTGTCTTGTTCTACTCGTTAAAATTATTGAAAATTCATCCCTTTCGTATTATTTTACACTTTTTCGGACTTAAGGGATTATATGAGGAAAAAGAATCTTTGGAGTTTCCTTTCCGTCCCTTTCAGACTCTCTAAAATTGAAAAGGACCGAGTTGTCTTTGTCGTTAAACTCGTTAAAATCGAATAGCGACAAACTCATCCAAATGGACGAGAACGAGTTTTACTGTCGCTAGGCTCATTAAAATATAACGACAAGTTCGCTCGAAGGGTGGATTATAGAACAAGCATACGTTATCCTCCTCAAGCTTGACAAAAATAAAGAGGTACTAGTCAGCAATGACTAGGGAAAATTGGAAAGAAAACTTAAAAAAACTTTATTGGTAGCAAGTCCCTCTTGAACATGACACTTTCTCTCTGCATCTAAGCTGGGTTGGGTTGTTTCGTTCACTGGTCACATCACCATTGGTCCATCACACCATCCATATTTAGGGTTAACGCTACCAATCCATCGTCAGTGTCACTGATATGTTCAAGAGAAGTCATTCAAAGAATTCACCTGTGTCTCACCCGCTGCAATACATTCACGCTCCATTCTTTTCATGATCGCCACCCTAAACACTGTATCATTAAATCATTTTCACCTCCAAAATCATTTGCTTCATTGCATGTCGTAGATGTGGGATTCATTAAGGCTCTCCTACGACGGGTCACTTCTTCTCGACATCAGCTCATTATCCAATAAGTCGACCTAGGAACAACCCTTTCAGTACTTTGAAGCTTGCATGCCTCAATGGAAAGTTTCTCGATTTCGGCGACAGGTTTATATTAAAGGCCTTCGACCGAGAGATTTTCTGTGGTGTTCACCGCCAAGTCCTTTTTCACACTGCGCGAATTGTACTATAGTACCTTGAGGGTCATTGTCATTATTTGTGATTCCTCTCATGCTTGTTAACAGCTTACATCATTGGCTGGTAATCAGGCGATGTCTTTCCATGTTCGACTCCAGAACATTTTTCACATGGATCAACTTGTACTCCGAGTGAAGATTGAACGAGTTTTGAAGACCCCGGATCTAGTTTCATCCATCCGGGCTGCGATATATTCAGGAATATAAATACATCAAATGTACATCATTGTCGAACAGATGATCATCCAAGTCAAAGGATGATGAGTCTGAATCATCAGCCTGCCACACAGACGATTGTCTGTCCTATGTACATGAAAATTAATTTATAAAGTTGAGCATGGGAATGCCCGCCTCAACTAGATCATGAAAATTGTTGTCAAGATAATGTATTGTATTGTATCTTATTACAAGTCGCCTCCCAGCTCGAAAAAAATTCAGATCCTCATGGTAAAGGATTTCACTCGACATCAAAAGATTAATGACCTCATGCTTTAGGGGGCAACTGTTATAGACATTTTTGGGCACTGTAACCCCAAACATAAATGTCCATAAACTGAGGGCTCCTAAGTCCCTAAAAGTGTTGCCTCACTGCCTAAAGTAACAAGGTTAGCTGATTACATCATCTCCCAGAAGTTCTCCACTAAAAACTACTTAGAAATGGTCAAAATTGGACCATATTGAATACCCAGTGCAGAGGGTGTGATGCATATCACCTTCCCAGTGTACAGGGTACGATGCATACTGAGTGGCCCCTCTGTAGGGTGCGATGGTTGAGAATGGACAAATGTCAGGGACAATTGCGAGGTGGAAGATCATGGAATCTTCCAGAAGCTTCCCCTCTGACACTTGTCTCTCTGTTTTTGACCAGGGATGAGTAAGAGATCATCAGTCTCCAAGTGGAATCAAGAACTATCAGAGAGAAGACATTAATCAAGACCCCAAAAGATGACTCACCTCCCTACAATCATCTATATATGGATCCCTCATCACAGAGATCTAGGGGCTAGAATCTTGATCTTGTAGAGAAGTGTTGTTGGTTTTCTGGTGTAACTTCATAGTGTTGGGTGATCTAAGCTTTACTTGAGGTGAAGAAGGCTTTTTGCTGGAGGATGATGCTGGGTCAGAACATATGGTTGTAATCCTCCTGCTTTTCTTGATATTAATAAAGCTATTCAAGTTTTCCTCCATATTCTTATATGTTTGATTGTATATGCATTTGTATGGTTAACACATATCTGATCCTGTGTTATTTATGAATATAGATCTCTGTTCTTCGATAGTGGTATGCTACTTTGATTCAACTGGTGCTTTTTGAAGCTGGGCAGACGAAGAAGTGACAAAGATCTATCAGGAAGGAGAGGAATCAAGCAAGGAAACCAAGTGCAAGACTAAGGTTGGTTCCCTTTGTTCCACTCTTCTCTATTATTCATAAAGGAAAGTGAAAGTAGTCTTTACTTGTTTTTTTCTAAGATAGCTACCAGTCTTAGTGTGAATAGCAGCTCCGAGTGGACACTATTCCCGGTAACACCCCTCCCTTGGATGCTCATCTAATATGTAAGGAGAGTCTCATGAACTATAATCCCCCATTTTCTGAGTCGTCTTTGATCTTTTTCTTCCTGCAAACATACCATGTCAGATAAACCAAATAGAAACATCGTCCACATACCTCAGTTAAGTTCAGGAGAATTATCTCATATGCAAAATCATTCCAGATTAGCCTTATACATGTATATACATAATCATATCAACATATTGGCATCATGCATGATAATACAAACTGAATACAATGAACTCATGCATGACAACCATAACCATGACAATGAATGCATAACATTCATATAGACGCTCACATACATGTATGACAAACACATTCCACCCATTCAATCCAAGTATTGAACCATGATCTGATACTACCCTATAACCCCCCTTCCCACATTTACCCCCTTTCATTTCCTAGATCACATTAAGGAAGTGGGACAGACTAATGACAACAAACTGACAACTCAACACCTCCTATAAGAGCCAGGAGACTCTCAACGGCTAAGAAACCATCCTAGGTTGTCAACCCTTGAGTTGTAACCCTCCCTTTCTACCCTGGGCCCTCAACCACTCCCACAAAAAGGATTCCATGCACTTGGAAGCCCCCAACCACATGCACAAGCCTGCATCCATGCAGTTTGTTGTAGCTCTTTTATTTTTGATAAGTTAGCCGTTAGATGAAAAAATCAAAATCCCATAAAGAAAATGGTAAGTTAGGATATGGACCAAAAAACAACATGGAAAATACAAAAAATGTTAGGATTTGTTATTATTTCAGGTCCATATAAAAAAAAAATTATAGGGTAGTTGCTCTAAAAAAATAAGGCAAGGGAAAAATATTAGATGAGCAATAAAAAAGAAAAATATTTTCTTTAGAAAATAAAACTAAGGTTGTTAAGTTTAAACGCACCTTTGAAATTATTTTTTTACATTAAGCAGTGCTTAAAATCCTTAATCAGGGTTTAATAATTGTTTAAGAGCTTGACCACTTTGTTAATAAACATGATTTGGTCATATAAGCATAAACGACAAAACGTCATGTCAAGCACAGATAACCACTGAACACCTCTCAACAGATACCATTCACTCTACTCAGATCAACGACGGAGGAATCTTTTCAGCCCATGTTCAGTCGTTTCCTATTAGCACGAGGGAGGGGGTCTGAAAAGTAGTTTTAATAGCTACCATTTCCTGTGACGTGGAACTCCCTCATCATTTCGAGCCTCCAAATCTTGAAACCATAAACCATTTCACCCGCCCCATAAAATCTGTTGGCAGTTTTCCTCTTTTTGACCTTTGAATTTTTACCATGCCATATCATCCACCCGTTATCTCTCACCCATTCACAACTCTCCACGTCACTAGTCTACTGTCTCTCATCCATTCAATAATTTTCATGTTGCAAAGCCATTACACATACGTTCCTATACCATTTCCACCCTAAATTGACAACTTAATCTCTCATTAGACATTAATTCTCACTCCTCTGCAAATCAATTTCCTATGGTTAGAATTAAATGGCCAATTAGGCCCAATTTCATTTAGAAATAACCCATGGCTCTACATTTTAACACTTTTTTGCTTCTATGCTATCATCTAAATCCATTTTCAAGCTCTGTGTATTTTACCCTCTCATACATCTTTCAATTGAAACAAATTCCAAATCCCTCACCTGTAGAAAGATGGCTCCTAAAGCTAAAACACAAGAGACTGTCAGAGAAGGGAATCTCTCTACAGTCTCACTTGATTTGGATCATAGACCCCTTGTAGACTCCCTTTTTAAGACCATTGACTGTGAATGCAAATTAGATTTTCATCAATTGAATTCATGGTTAAAATAGAAAGATGTTGATAAACAAGATCCCATTCGCTTCCAGGAGACACTTTTGCCATTATACTCTTTTCCCAAAACTCATCAATTCCCTCATTTTGATCACTTGGTGTCAAGCTAGGTAAGATCCTGTGCAAAGAACAGTGATGACTCAAGATGGAAAAATCTTGATCACCATTATTGCTCAGAGCATAAAACAAATGCTAATGATAGCTCCGTCTGACTCCCTCATCCATTTCTCACCAGCAACCCTCATGGACCTTTACAATAAACTTACCTTCTCATAAAGAGCCCTTATCTTTAAAGATTTTCTAGTAAAAGATGTTGAATTACCCAAGAGAAACCCGCCATATTCATCTTCTATGTTCCCTTAAGCCACTAGACATATCTTCTCCCTACTATCATACCTCCTAAGCTATGAAAATGACTAATCTGTTGATGAATCCATCCTTGGATTGTTTTCCATTTTGAGCAAATAATATCAACCTACTTTCATGTATAATTATAGCCAATTTCTAGTTGATAATATACCTGAACAATTTATGAATTTGACCACACAGGGAGTTTTCAGATATAGCTCTGTCATAATGCATTTAATTTTGTTTCGACGAGGATATTTATTGCCTATTCAGTTTAATAGGAAAGATGAGCAGGGAGTGAATCATTTAGTGATTCACTAGATGGAGTTAATAAAAGTAGGATCATCCAAGTTTACATTTTCTTAGTTCATAGATTCCTTTGTACATCCAGTTCTTCAATTGCTCAATAGACAGGCAACGCCCAAAATTGGAGAAGAGATCAAGAAGACATTGCACCTATCAGAACAGATCAAGACTAGTGACTGGTATCTGTACCAAAATTACACTAAGATTAGAATATATGGTAGTGAGTTGGCTCCATACAAACTGCCTAAGTATGTGCCAATGAGGATATTCTCACTGGAATACATCAGGAAAATGATAAATATGGATGAAGTCCATTTTTTCTCAATCAAAAAGAAGTCACAGTTTAAACTCAAAAGCCAAGGTACAGACGTTCATTTGTAACACTAGGTCTACAAGTATAGAGGCAGACAAATTAGTGAAGAGCATGAAACTCCAACCAAGCTTCACTCGGTCTTATAATCCATTTGGGATCATTTCAGCCCAAAGAGTTCAATTGAAGGAAACACCTTACAACTGTAGAAATTTTGGTTGTAGATTAACCTAATAATGCAATATAACTAAAGAAAAATACTTTATTCTACTTCTACAATCAAACTTGTGGAAGATTAATAGATTTGACAAAGATCAAGATGAACACATATAACCATAAGAAGAATCAATACACATGAAACATAGAAGAATACTCTGGGGAAATCCTCAGCTAAAAGCCCCACTATCTGTATTATCATACAAGGTGGAAATATCTCAGGATTACACAAATCCTTAGCTCTCGTAGCTAGCCAGCTCTCAGTACAATCCTCCTGGATGCTCACAGGAAAACAAGGCTTCTCACAAACCTTTTCCTCTACCCTCCAAGCCTCATATTTCATTGCGCAGTTTCTCCTGGGTGATCCTATTGTTACCCAATGTAACACTGATCACTCACATTGATCTCACACCCTGTAAAACTATGCAATCCTCAAGGAACCTCTACCTTGACTGCATGGATGAGTTTCCTTTATAGAAAAACACATGCAACTGATAGTAACCTGTCCCTATCTTTAATCTCAACTGGGTCTTTCTCTGAATAGACATGCATGAGTTATTGATGGTAGAATCTTTAGTTATGTAGAGTACATTAGTTGGATGCATGCATGCATTAACTGACTGAGTTCACAATTAGTTCATCAAACTGTTTGGAACTAATTTAACTCGGCTTAACTCAGTTAACTAAGCTAACTAATTACAACTCAAATATAACTCATCCTTATCTCCTTAATTAAGGGATAATCTCCTTAATTTAAGGGATAACTATTGCATGACTTGACAAATACTTCTAACTTGAATTTCTCCAACTAGTTAATCCATAATGAATTAATTAATTATTTTTCAAGCAGCTGGTGTGACTATATTCGAATTTTATTTCTAAATTTTAATTCAAGGACAAATTAAAATTGGAATATACATGATTCTATTTTTATCATTTTTTGTTGCTATTTTTAGAACTCCCTCTCAATAAGAATGGAATTCAACTCGATCCCAATCCCGAACCTTTGGAATGTTCTGCATGCAACACTTCTCTCAAGTGTTGTTGCTCCAACAACTCTAGAAAAAAAAAAAACATCCAACCTAAATCAGTATGATGCATCTTCCATCAAAGTCTCTGACTGTTATTGCCTCTGTCAACTAAAAACTCTATGCTTCTGTTGACTCAACCTTTCTGCATTTTTTTTAATTCATCTTTACGCTCTTTGGTAACTGACTGCTCTAGCCTCTGTCACTTTGATCTCTGACTGCATCAATGCCACTGATTCCTCCCACTACTATGTACCTTGGGCTCCTGTAGCAAGGTAAAATCCATGAGATAAAACCTCTTATTGGACCCTGCCCAATTTTAGCCTTCTTAAGACTATCACTTCACATTGCCCCACCTCACACATGGAGGTATGGTTGCATGTGATCCCTCTACTGACTTGCCTAGAAATTTCCCCCTACTAGAGGTCTCTACATGAGTGAATGCGTCCACTAAATCTCCTCTCAGCATCTCCAATTGTGGCTCCTCCACAATTGTATGAGACTTCTTCTAGGGCTATATGTTGAGTGGTAATTTACACTCCCTCTCAACCACCAAGTCTCTAACATTTTCCTTACTCCTTAAGGCTTTGCATGCATCTTGAACCTCAAAAACATACAGGTTTTGTACCCATGAACCGATCTATTTCACCTATCCTGTGGTGATGTGTCTAAGGAAAACCTTTCCCTTACTGAAGACAACATCATATTCATTTTCCTCCAACATCACGATTGATACCAAATTCTTCTTTAGTCCAAACACATGCTTCACATCTGTCAAGGTGAGAAGAGCTCCATGCTCCCTCTAAAAAGCAACCGTGCCCACTCCTAAAATACTATACCATTCATCGTCATGCATCTCTATGTGCATCTTGAGGTCTTTCTCCTCCAAGGTACTAAATAAATTTTTATCGTCAGTCATGTTGAATGAGGCTCCACTGTCAAGAAACAAACCACAACCCATCATCAATGACACCATGCATGCGATGAGCATGAAGTCCATTTTGAACTAAGAGGCTAATGCCTCACCTTCTGATCCTTTTGTGGATCCCTTCTTGGACTTCTTTGATGGGAAATTAGTCACATAATGACCCATCTCATGACAATTAAAGCATCTCACTTTAGACTTGTCAGCCTTCTTCCGTCCATGAGAAGAATTTGATTTGGAATGGGACACCTTCCCCTTCCCTTTCCTTGCCTTACTTTCTAAGACCTGATTTTCTTCATCATCCTTGGATGAAGAACCATCTCATGTGCTCCTCCTAATCTCCTCCTACATGAGATCTAACCACAGATGTTCCTAATCTAACAGTTTCTCCCCTTCATTCCCAGAGTCCTGGTAACTATTCCAGCTCTTTAGAAGGCCAAGGAGAGCGAGGCTCACCATTACATCATCAGCAGTAGTTATTCCCACATTGCAAAACTCGTTTCTACAAGTGGTGAGCTTGTTCAGATATGTGGAAATAGTATCATAGTTCTCCATCTTGATTCTTAGAAGTTTGTCCTTGAGTGCTAATTTCTTCTCGTTGTTGTTGTTCTGGTAGAGATCCTTCAATGTCTTCCACATAGAATATGGAGTATCCTTCCCATGGAGACTCGAGAAAATATGGTATTGATCTCCCTCAAGGATAATCTATCTCACCCTTGCCACACACTTCTTCCATTCAGCCAACTCTTATGCATTAGTTGCAGCTGGCTTGGGGATTTCTTGATCAATGAAATCCTTCAAACCATTGTCTTCTAATATAGCTTCCATTCTATCTTTCCATGCTATGTAATTCGAGTTGTCATCCAAGGCATACCCAAGTCTCAAGCCATAGAACACTGTTGACCAACCTGAACTTTGAGATGAATTCAATTTGTACCTGCAATCCCGCACTTCAAACTTCAAATTTTCTTCTCCGTATACTGTTCACAGCTCTAATAAACCTGGCTCCAATACCATGTAGAAATTCTGACTGTAGATTAACCTAATAATGCAATATAACTAAAGAAAAATACTTTAATCTACTTCTACAATCAAACTTGCGGAAGATTAATAGATTTGATCAAGATCAAGCTAAACACATATAACCAGAAGGAGAATCAATACACATAAAACACAAAAGAATACTTTAGGGAGGGCCTCAACTAAAATCCTCGCTACCTGTATTATCATACAATGTGGAAATACCTCAAAATACACAAAGCTTTAGCTCTCACAGCTAGCAAGCTCTCAGTACAATCCTCCTGGACGCTCACAGGCAAATAAGGCTTCTCACAAACATTCTCCTCTGCCCTCCAAGCCTCATATTTCCTTGCACAGTTTCTCCTAGGTGATCATACTTTTACCCTATGTAACACTGATCTCACACCCTATAAAACTGCACAATCCTCAAGGAACCTCTGCCTTGACTGCGTGGATGAGTTTCCTTTATAGGAAGACACGTGCGACTAATAGTAACATGTTGGGTGTGGAGCCTGATTATCTTCTACATTCAAAGGTCTCAACTGGATGTATACGCAGGAAGATTGTACTCCCCGCCACACAAGGGGGTGCGGGGGGCACTTGCCACCCCCGCAGGGGTTCAGGGGGGTCGATTCGCCTTGGCTAGGGGGTCCAGGTGCCAGCGGTCTCCCAGAAGGGGTTCGAGGGCAGCACCCTCAAAGCTAAAAATAGATGTAAAATTGCCTTGTAAAATTCTAGTAATTTCTAGTCAATCTGGGCTGTTCATTAGGCGGATGATCTAATGGTGGAAGTTATGTTTATTTTAGGGTTTTTTTCCCTAGAAGGAAACCCCTCACTATATATGAGGGAATTGTATTACATCTATGCATATCTGTATTATGAGTGAGGAAGAGAGAGGAGATTGAGAACGAAGAGGGTGTTACAACGGATCTGCTATAGGTTGTATCTCTTCAGTTTGCTGGATAATATAATAAAATAAGGACTAGTTCTTTCTCCATGGACGTAGCCCAAACTGGGTGAACCACGTATATCTATGTCTCTCTTGTTTTATGCATTTTCTGTGTTTATATTTCTACAATATTTTATGTGTTCCATTGCTTTGTATTATAAACATAACATGTCCCTGTCTTTAATCTCAACTGAGTCTTTCTCTGAATAGACATGCATGAATTACTAATGAGAGAATCTTCAATTATCTGGAGTACACTAGTTGGATGCATGCATGCATTAACTAATTGAACTCACAATTAATTCCTCAAATTGTTTGAAACTAATTTAACTAGACTTAACTCAGTTAACCAAGATAACTAATTACAACTCAAATATAACTCGTCCTTATCTCCTTAATTAAGGGATAATCTCCTTTATTTAAGGGATAATTGTTGCATGACTTCACAAAGACTTCTAGATTTATTTTCTCCAAATAATTAATTGATAATTATTTAATTAATTATGCAATTGGTGAGACTACATTCGAATTATAATTCTCAATTTTAATTCAAGGACAAGTTAAAATTGGAATATACTCCTAGGCCAGAATTGGAGAAGTTCATGAATCAGGAGCAATGGTGTGAAGGAACTCTCATAAAAGCAAATGAACAAGTTATATCCACTCCATAGATAAAGACTCCAGCTACTCAAAGTGCTCAACACAAAAGAGCCAAAGAGGAAACTTAGTCAGCTTCAGAATCAGTTAAAGAGTACTCTATTCTACGAAAGAAGTTGAACATGGATTGTCCATATCATCAGGAAGCAAGCCACCAAAAATATTTGATCTTGGAGAATTGGAAGATATTTCATTAGCAAGGAGCACTGATCCCAAATGTCCTTCAACTTCTTCAACTCCTTCAATTGAAACTATGGAGATTATTAATTCAACTGAGACTAGCTCATTATAAGATAATAATATCTTCTCAACATTTTTAGAAACCAAGCAAAAGAATGAAAGTCTTAAATCACAAGTGTATAGTCAAATTTGGAAATAGACATACACTTCTCAGCACATACTTCTCTCTGCCTTTGACAGTGAAATAGGAAGGATGCAAATGGCATTTTTTCAAGCTCAAATTCCATTTCCCAAATCCACGAAAGACTATAAGAAGACCATCCTCTCATTTGATGTAAACTAGATACATCCTATTGATCAAATGGATTTGCATAGGCAATCAGGTGAGATGTTATTTTCAGCAATGACTACAACTACCATGTCTCTTTCCAAGCTTAGAATTGCTTTGTCAAATGTGTAGTCACAACTTAAGATTGAAAAATTGTCATCCTTATCTATAGAGAAGAAATTAAAGTCTATATAATATATTATTATCAAAATTGGATATGATCCCCAAGACTATAAAGTAATTGAAGAAATACTCCAGAAGAAGAATGTAGAGATTACAACTTTGAAGAAACAGTTGAAACTGCCTTCAACTAAGGATCCACAAACCAAAGAGATAGAAGAAATTGAATAGCACAAGGAGAAGATGTTGAAGCTCATAATTGAGAAAAACATAGAAATCAAGAAAATGGAAGAGCAAATAGAATCACTGCTCAAGGGAAAAGAGGCAGCACAACTTGTTGTGACGTTAGTGACAAAAATTGCCATAATAGGTACAGATCTAAGCTTAGTTCCTACTGACATTGCTCCATCTTCAACAATAGTTGAAACAAAAAGGTTATCACGAGAGCTACAAGCACATAAACAACAAAATGAAAAGTTACTCCAGAAGTTCCAAACCCTGGAGTCACAGAAGGTAAAGAATCATACCTTGTATGTAGAGGAAATGTAAAAGTCACATAGGTTAGAGCTCAAGGTTAAACAATTAGAGAGTAAGACTCTAATGACAGACACTTTGGCCCAAGCCAAAGAATATATCTGGTTAGATATTAGCCACTCCATAACAAAAGTATGACCATCCATACAAATCATTTTTGAGTAGCAAGAATTGATTACTAGATGCAGAGCAGAGATAAAGAATCAGAAGGTAGCATTAGGCACAAAACCCAAAGAAGAAGTAGGGATGAACCAAATACTAAACTCTAGGACTAGTCAACAGTTACAAGAGATAAATATTCCAAATAAGACAACTACTATATTGGAGATTAAGAAAGTCCTAATGAAGAATAATATGTTAACTTAGCTCAAAACAAAGTGTGAAACATTGAACACTGTATTCAGAAGGTTTCATTCTAAATTCAGTATGTTGCATAAGAAATTTTTACCAGAGCTAGTGTCATCAAATGATCAACAAGTAAAATTGGAGGACTGTTGTGAGAGACTATATACTATTGCAGTAGACAATAATCAATTTGTAGGTATAAAAAGACAGATTACTGGCAAAGATATTTTGAAAGCTTTGAACCCTCACCTCACAATCAAATATGAAATCGGGTATTCTTTTCTCACCAAAACCAATTTCGAAAGATAAACCGAGGTTGATGATATATTTAAAAGAATGGTATATCTAGATATAACAAGTGAGAAGAGGTGGGATAAATTGTGTGATACAATTGATTAACTTTCCATTCCAACAAGAAGACATCACAACAGATTTTGAAGGAACAATCATCAACAACTTCCTATCTAATAGGGTCACATAATTTAACAGTTTTCCTTTACTACTTTCTCTCAGATTATTTTTGTAATTAGTTTAGGATATTTTGTGTACTATCCAAACTAGTATAAATAAATCTCTTCTACGAGTTATTAAAGGTGGTACCTTTCCATCAGAAATTTTGTAAAGCATTGATATACAAGCTTTTTCTAGATCACTGATAATAAAGCAAAGGATTCTGAATTTGGTATCATACAGTCTCATTTTCTTCTATAAGTCTTTCATGTCTTTCATTCATTTTGTTAATTTTGCATATGTTTAATTTTTACAGAGATATCAGGTGAGAATAAATGTGTTATAGTTATTCTTAAAATTCCTTTTGAGTTATTATCATAAAGAGATCGACATATTGGACTATTTGTCTGAAAGGCTCCCTCTAAATCACAAAATTGTCAGTATCTTGTGTAATTATAAGAATATTTCATTTAACTTTTGAACATTGGTCGAAGGTTTTCCCACTTATGATGATTTATCTTTCTATCTGAAATTTAAAGTAATCATATCTTCTTACTATTCTTTTTGCGCATCTTATAAATTCAAATCACTGTTTGAAGTTAAATAGCAGCCCTCTAGTTATTTATTAGTACTACCTAAAAGATTTTAGTACATCTTTGTTACAATTTGTTTTATGTATTGGTCCTCCACAAAAACCAAAACCAAAACCCAAACCCTAAAACATATATCTTAGATGCTCTGACATGATCAATTGACCATTATCATCTCATAGGAACAATGTCAATCAGGCGTCGTTGCCGGGGAACTCGAATTTGATTAGTTTTCTTGAGACAGCAATATAAGTATTATTCCTTTAAAGGCGACTAAAGGTCTAGATAGGTAAAAATTATCCACCTGGCAACTCCACTATGCCAAACTGGAACCTTTTAAGCACACTAGATCCCATTATGATTCTAACATAGTTAGTCCTCTACCGGATCTAGAAAAACGTGTGAGAAGGGAAAATTCCAAAAGAAGACTTCAACCATCTTCTCCTTCTTTAGCCTTGCAATCTAAAAATATATTATCATCATATCCCTTTAGCAACAATCCATCCAATCCAAATTGGACAAAATTATCACCTAGGGTTTCTGAAATTTTAGATAGGGGAGTTGATTTTAAATCAGCTTTCCTTATTCACTCACTTGAAAATGTCAAGAATCCCGACTACCATTAGGATCACCTAAATCTGAGTTTGACTTGGGTGTTCATTTACCTAAATACAAACCTACATATTTTATATTCCGCACTACTTATTCATTCCATTCTACTTCTGATCAACCTGAAGGGACCTTCTCTATATACTCAAATCCACTCTTTGAAACAAAAGAGGATATTCAGCCACAGTTCTAAAAGTTAGTTATTAAGACTCCCTTAAAGTCATATAGGAGATCTCCTCCTTTTTCATCTCCTCCTTCTTCACCTCCACGCAGATATACACCTTCCTTATCACCATCTTCCTCCTTTTCTTCTTCATTATCTACACACACGTCTCATACACCATCTTCTACTATGGCATTCCAACCTATTGTACAAGCTAGATATGCAGCTTTAGTTTTACCTAAAAACCTCGATGCATTCCCACCTGGATATTTAAAACAACTTCCTAGGTATAATGGAGAAGCTGGTTCCTCAAGTAAGGACCATCTTCAAGCATTTCTAGATTTTGCAGATAATATGAACATAGAACAAGAAAATGTTTATATGAGGTTGTTTGTCCAATCTATTGAGGGAAATGTGAGAACCTGGTTTAGGAAGCTACCTGCAACTTCCATTAGTTCTTGGGAGAAGCTAAAAATATATATTCAAAAGCCAATGGGGTGTGAAGAAAGATGATCTTACTTTTTAACTGAGTTTGAATAACTAAAACAAACTTTGGAGAACTTGTAGCTAATTTTATCAAAAGGTTCAACAAACTTTACCATAAGATGCCCCCTGATTGCAAACCCCCTATAGCAGTAGCCAAATCTAGGTTTTCAAAAGCCTTTGAAGATGATTTTGTTGTAATGTTAAGAGAAAGAACTTCTAAGACTCTTGAAGACATGCAAAATAATGCTATAGAGATGGAAGAAAATGGGGTTGCCTCAGCCACTTTAAAAACTAAAGAGGAAAAGGCCCAAATAAATCTTAAAACTGGTCAAGAGACCTTTACTTCTTAAAAACTAAAACAGAAGATTCCAAAATTGATAAAATCACTTCACTTCTTAAAACTATCCAAAAGAATTTCCATTATTAAAAGTCAACCCAGAACAGTTCAATAGACGGTCACTCGACCTCAAAATCAGAATCAAGTTCAATACAAAAGAACTCAACAATTATAGATTCTTCAAAGACCTAGTGATGGTCAACAAGTTCCAACTCCTTTGTTGATATATGATCAATAACCTGATGACAATACCATGACTATCACTGAAGATATTAACAATATGGATACCTCTTCTGATCATACCACTATTGTTCCTCTTTCACAAAATAAACAAGTTCAAGAAGATCAAGAATCCTCACAGGTTTCCAAATACCATGCCTTCTCTGAATTTCTAATTGTCAAGTTAAACAAAAGATATGATATTAGACCTAGACCTGGTCCTGGAATACCTCCTAAGGAACCTCCAACAATTGAACCTCATAATAGAGCTGTTGAAACTCAGACAACTACTATTCGATCATTAAAAGAGCCAACTAATATAGCTCAAATTGTTAGAATTGACTTAACTACATTTAATGTTGAAAAGGAGCTATAAAGAGCTAAGATCCCTATACCACTTTTAGAACTTTCAAAAAACCCTGGATAAAATTCAAGTTTCCAAATGGATACAAAATACCTTTGTTGATGTTGAAACGATGTTATTAGCCAACAAGATGAAAAACCAGCACTTGTCTTTGGTCCTAGTTCAAATATGATAGATCAAAAGTACCCCCATTCTATGTAACTCTAAAGACAAATGAATTTGTGTTATACAACTGTGATCT
The DNA here is from genome assembly GCA_000404065.3 of Pinus taeda. Lineage (NCBI taxonomy): Eukaryota > Viridiplantae > Streptophyta > Pinopsida > Pinales > Pinaceae > Pinus > Pinus taeda. The sequence continues at coordinate 28,464 of APFE031034048.1, forward strand.
TGATTCAGGAGCATCACATAATCTCATGCCAAAAACCATCATGGATCATTTAAATCTTGCAATAACTAGATCCTATCATGATTTGTACACCTTTGATTCAAAGAGGGTACCTTGTCTAGGATTGATTAAGGATTTAGTAGTCACTCTTGCCCAAATCCTAGTAAATACCATAGTATTAGATATAGTTTTCACTGATATCCCTTCCAAATTTGGAATGCTCCTTTCAAGGTCTTCTTGTGCCAAATTAAGGGGAACTCTTCAGATGGACATGTATTATGCCACTATTCTAGTTTATGGGGGAGAACAACTTAGGTTGTATAGAGAAGTTAGATTTTTCCACACTTTATGAAAAACAAATCAACCAAAGAACCACCTCATCTATGCTATCGATCAAGATTTTGGCTGCTTTCAACTCTCTTCAAATGCTATGCATGAATCTCAAGTAAAAATTGAAGATGTAGTTGAAATCCCTATATCAAATCAAATTGATGTGTGGAATTTGTTCTTTGATGGCTCTTGTAAAAAGATGGAGTAGGGGTAGGGGTAGTATTAATCTCACCAAAAAAAGAAACCATCACACAATCATGTAAACTTGATTTTGAAGTTACCAAAAATGTAGCAGAATATGAGGCTTTCCTTCTAGGACTACAGTTAGCTAAGAGTTTAAAGGTACACAACTTGAGTGTTTTCACTAACTCCAAACTCATTGTAAGATAAGTTAGAAATCTTTACCAAACAAAGAATCCTAGGCTTAGATCTTATCGAAATGAGAATTGGAATTCCATTGAAAAATTCTTTGATGCCTTCAACATAACTTATATCCCAAGAAATGAAAACATATATGCAGATTCTTTGGCTGTCTCTGCATTCTCATTTAAGATTCCTAATCAAACACAATTGTTATACCAAATCCAAGTCACACACAGACCATCCATACCAGATAACCAAAAGCATTGGCAGGTGTTTGAGGACGATGAACAACTAAAATCTTTCCTTCAATTTGTAGGTGAATTTTCCCTTCTGCAAATTGATGAAGACAATCTTGACATGGTTAATCCTCAAACTAATGATGATCCAGAACTAAACTCCAAAATTGCAGATCATGACATCATACAATTATCAAACAACTTCATTCCTAAAGGGTTAATTCCTTTGGAGAAATTATTTGATTATAATGATGTTCCTCAAAACACTTCATCAATTTCTCTTGAAGATGACATTGAAGAAATCAATATTGGAACCCAAGAACAAGTGAAAAATATAAAAATCTCTACATCGTTAGCCCCAAAAGTTTAAAATGAATATCTTAAATTACTTAAAAAGTACAAAGATTTTTTTGCTTGGTCTTATGCTGATCTTAAAACCTATGGCACATCCCTCATTGAACATAAGATACCATTAAAAACTGAAGCTAAACCCTACCAACAAAAACTCAAAAAAATAATCCAATTCTTCTACCAACTATTGAGAAAGAGATTATGAAATTGTTAGATGCACAGATTATTCTTCCACTAAGATATTCTAATTGGATTGCCAACCTGGTACCTGTTAGGAAAAAGAATGGTGAAATTAGACTCTGTGTTGATTTTAGAAACCTAAATAAATCATCACTAAAGGATAACTATCCATTACCTAAGATGGATTAGTTACTTCAAAAAGTTTTTGGAGCTAACATACTTTATATGTTAGATGGTTTTTCCGGTTAAAATTAGATTATGGTTGACAAAGAGTATATGGAAAAGACTTCCTTCACAACACCTTGGGGTACTTTTATGTATGTTAGGATGCCTTTTGGTTTGACAAATGTAGGAGCTACATTCCAAAGAGATACGTATATAGCTTTTGTAGGCAAGGTACATAAATTTCTTGTTATTTATATTGATGACCTTACAATATTAATTCTCATAAAAAACATTTAAAGCACTTGGTCAAGGTTTTTGAAAGATGCAAGAAATTCAGAGTATCATTGAATCCAAAGAAATCTCTATTTGCTATCACTGAAGGGAAATTGCTTAGCCATATAATTTCTAAATATTGAGTATTCATTGATCCAAATAGAGTATCAGCCATTTGGACCTTATCATTACCAATAAATGAAAACGAAGTTCAGGCTTTTCTTGGTAAACTCAACTTTTTAAGAAGATTCATACCCAATTATGTTCAAATTTTTAAATATATAATTGATATGCTTAAGAAAGGTCATGAAGCTAAATGGTTTGTCTCTTCCATACATCCATTTGATCAAATCAAGAAAGCTATTTCTAAAGCTCCAACCTTGGCCAGTCCTGATTATACCAAACCATTCAGTATCTTTTCCTTTGCATATGAAACAACCCTTGTTGCTATTTTACTACAAAAGAATGAAGATTCACATGACCAACCTATATCCCTTTTTAGAAAAGTCATGATATGTTGTGCTCAAATATGACATAATTAAGAAGTAGGCTTATTCCCTAGCCCAATCTTTGAAATATTTTAGGATCTATGTTTTACATTCAACCATCATAGCTTATGTCCCTAATAGTGTTGTTAAAACTTTTCTCACTCAACCAGATACTAATGGGAGGAGAGGTAGATGGATCGCCCAAATATTGGAGTATGATCTAACTATCAAAACCAAAAGGCTAGTAAAGGGTCAAGGATTAGCTAAACTTCTAGCTGAATCCAACTACAAAGTGATAGGCATCAACTTTGTTTTGGAAATACTTGGGGAGAATCCACAAGAACCTTCCCAAAATTCAAATGAGAAGAATCCACAAGAACCTTGTGTCTATACAGAAGGGGTGAATCCACAAGAACCATCCCAGCATCCTAAAGAAAAGAATCCATAAGAAACTTTACCTTTAGATAAGAATATTTTTGTACACATTGATGAGAAATTTCTTTTATCAAATTCGTATCAAGATATTGTAAATTTCTTGATTCATTTTGAATGCCCTGCATCATTCTCTAAAATTCAATGTAAAACTCTCAAATTGAAAGTAGTCAAGTACCATATCTAAATGCAAATCTATATTGGAAATACCCACTCAATATCTTGTTATTATGTTTAACAGAATCAAAGGCTAAAGGGATCATTGATCAATTTCATGCTATATTTTGTGGAGGAAATTATGCTTGGAGAGTAACAGCATATAAGATATTAAGGGTAGGATTTTATTGGCCAACATTGTTCTTACAAGTAGGAGCAAAGGTGAGAAGTTGTGTCCCTTGTTAGATGTTTGCTAGTAAGCAAAAACTAGCAGCTCTTCCACTGATCCCAACAATAGTCTCAACACATTTTCTCCAATGGGGATTATATTTTATTGGAGAGATCCACACTACTTCAAGCAATCAGCATAGATGGATCCTCACTACAACAGACTACTTTACGAAATCGATGGAAGCAATTGTAGTAAGAAATGTCACTGACTAAGTAGTGATCAAATTCATTGAAGAATTTTTTTTATCCAGATTTGGTTGCCCAAGCCAAAATGTAACTAAAAATGCTACAACATTTTCTAATGTTAAGATGATTGATTTTTTCCATAAATCCATGTTTTTTTACACCATTCAGATCCATATTAACTAGAAGGTAATGGTCTTGAAGAATCATCTAATACAATTTTGGTAAAGGTTATCAGAAAAACTTTAGAAGATCATAAAAAGAGATGGGACAGTCATATAATTTATGCAGTATGGGAAAATAGGATTACTCCAAAGAGATCTACTAGAAAATCTCCTTTTCAGTTAATTTATGGGAAAGATGCAATTTTCCCTACCAACTTGGCTTTCCCTATTTTAAAGTTTCTTCAGGATTCAACTGATGAACCTGATGGTTTTTCAAGGAGGATAAATCAAATCATTGAAGTAAATTAGAACAAAGATGAAGTTCAATACAAATTGAAAAAATATCACAATAAAATGAAAAGCCTATTTGATAGAAGAGTTAGGGAAAGGGACTTCAAGGAGGGATATCTAGTTCTAAGATGGGATTCCAGAAAAGAAGACAAAGGAAATCATGGAAAGTTTGACAACCTATGGTTTGGACCTCTAGCTATTGCTGAAGTAAAAGGAAACAACACTTTTGTGTTACAAAATCTAGAGGGAAAACCTCCACATATCATGTCAATGGAATATTTATGAAGCATTATATTCAGTATAGAGAAGTTGAAGTAGATTTACTAACATTTTTATTTTACTTTTTCAACTGATAGTATGATTTTTACAACAAAGACTCCAGAGCCCGAGGAGAAGGCACATGGATCTGCAAGTGCTCTACATTCTACAAGAGAAATAAGTCCGCAGTTGGAGCCGATGTTGTAGCTCTTTTGTTTTTGATAAGTTAGGAATTAGATTAAAAAACAACAAGGGAAAATAAAAAAATGTTAGGATTTGCTATTATTTCAGGTCCATATCATAACAAATGATAGGGTATTTTCTATAAAAAAAAAGAAGGCAAGGGACAAAATGTTAGATAAGCAATAAAAAAACAAAAATATTAAGGTTGCTAAGTTTAAACATGCCTTTGAAATTAATTTTTTACAGTAAGCAGTGCTTAAAATCCTTAATTAGGATTTAATTATTGTTAAAAGCTTGATCACTTTGTTAATAAACGTGACTTGGTCATACAAGTAGAAAAGAAAAAACATCATGTCAAGCGTTGATAACCACTGGACACCTTTCGACAAATATCATTCACTCAGCACGAATCAATGGCAAAGGAAGCTTTACAGCCCCCCTTCGGTCATTTCCCATTAAGGCGAGTGGGGGGGAGGGTCCGAAAAGTAGTTTTAGTGGCTGCCATTTTCTTCAATGTGGTGCTCCCTCAGCATTTTTGACCCCCAAAGCTCGATACCATAAACCATCGCACCCCCCCCCCCCCGAAATCCACTAGCGATTTTCCTCTTTCCAACCATTGACATTTTCCCACACCATATCATCCACCCATTATCTCTCACCCATTCACAACCCTCCACGCCACTAGTCCGTTATCTCTCATCCATTCATGAATTTCCACATTGCAAAGTCATTACCCATATGCACATATATTGTTTCCACCCTAAATTAATTTTTTAATCTCCCATTAGACATTAGTTCTCGCTCCTCTACAAATTAATTGCCTACGGTTAGATTTAAATGAGAAATTAACCTTGATTTAATTTATAAACACCCCATGGCTCTACATTTTACCAATTTTCTACTTTAGTCCTATCACCTAAATCCATTTTTGCATTATGTGTGTTTTACCTTGTCATTCATATTTCAATTGAAATAATTTCCAAATCTCTCACTTGCAGAAAGGTGGCTCCTAAAGCTAAAATGCATAAAACTGTCAAAGAAGGAAATCCCTCTATAGTCATGCTTGATTTGGATCATATACCCCTTGTAGACTCCCTTTCTAATATCACTGATTGTGAATGCAATTTTTTTTTCATGAATTGCATTCATGGTTAAAATAGAAATATATTGATAAAGAGGATCCCATTCACTTCTAGGAAACACTTTTGCTATTAAACTCTTTTCCCAAAACTCATCAATTCCCTGATTTGATCACTTCGTGTCAAGCCAGGTATGATCCTATGCAAAGAACAATGATGACCCAGGATGGAAAAATCCTGATCACCATTACTTCTTAGAGCATAAACCAAATGTTAATGATACCTCCATTTGACTCCCTCAGCCATTTCTCGCCAGCAGCTCTCATGGGTCTTTACAATAAACTTACGTTCCTATAGAAAGCCCTTATCTTTGAACTTTTTCTACCAGGATATGTTTAATTACCCAAGAGAAACCCTCCATATTTATCTTATATGTTCCCTGAAGTGACTAGACATATCATCTCCCTACTATCATACCTCCTAGGCTATGAAAATGACCAATGTGTTGATGAATCCATCCTTGGATTCTTTTCCATTTTCAACAAAGAATATCAACCTGCTTTCATGTATAATTATATCCAATTTCTGGTTGATAATATACATGAAAAATTTATGAATTTTATCACACAATGAGTTTTCAAATACAACTTAGTCATAATACATTTAATTTTGTTTCAACAAGGAGATTTATTTCCCATTCAGTTTAACAGGTAAGATGAGTAGGGAGTGAATCAATCAGTGATTCACTGGAGAGAGTTAGTAAAAGCAGGATCATCCAAGTTTACATTTTCTCATTTCATAGATTCTTTTGTACATCTAGTTCTTCAATTGCTCAATAGCCAGGTAGAGCCCAGAATTGGAGAAGAGATCAAGAAGACATTGCACCTATCAAAACAGACCAAGATTGGTGACTGGTATCTCTACCAAAATTACACTGAGATTAGAATATATGGCAGTGAGTTGGCTCCATACAAACTGCCTATGTATGTGCCAATGAGGATATTCTCAGTAGAATACATCAAGAAAATCATAAATATGGATGAATTCCATTTTGTCTCAAGCAAAAATAAGTCACAATTCAAACTCAAAGCCAAGGTAGGGAGATTCATTTGTAACACTAGGCCTACAGGTACAGAGGTAGACAAATTATTGAAGAGAATGAATATCCAACCAACTTCACTTGGTCTTATGATGCATTTGGGATCATTTCAGCCCTAAGAGTTCAATTGAGGTCAACACCTTACAAACCTACTCCCAGGCCAGAATTGGAGAAGTTCATGAACCAAGAGCAGTGGTCTGAAGGAACTCTCATAGAACCAGATCAACAGGTTGTATCCACTCCACACATAAACACTCTAGCTACTCAAGCTACTCTACACAAAAGAACCAGAGAGGAAACTCAGTCAACTTCAGAATTAGTTAAAGAGTACTCTATACTACAAAAGAAGTTGAACATTGGATTGTCCATATCATCAAGAAGCAAGCCACCATAAATAATTGATCTTGGAGAATTGGAAGATATTTCATTAGCAGAGACCATTGACCCCAAACCTCCTTCTACTTCTTCAACTCCTTCTTCAACTGAACCTATGGATATTGTTCAGTCAAATGAGACCAGCTCAACAGAAGATACTAATATCTTCTCAACATTTTTGGAAATCGAGCGAAAGAATGGAAGTCTTAAATCACAAGTGTATAGTGATTTTTAGAAACAGACATCCACTTCTCAGCACAGACTTCTATCAGTCTTTAACAATGAAAGAGGAAGGATGCAAATAGAATTTTTGCAAGCTCAAATTCCATTTCCAAAATCCATAGTAGACTACAAGAAGACCATCTTCTCATTTGAGGTAAACCGGATACATCCTATTGATCAAATGGATTTGCATAGACAATTAGGTGAGATGTTACTTTCAACAATGACTACAACTAGCATGTCTCTTTCCAAGATCAAAACTACTTTATCAAATGTGAAGTCACAACTTAATATTGAAAAACTAAGGATCCACAAACCGAAGAGATAGCATAAAATGAACAGCACAGGGAGGCGATGTTGAAGCTCATTATTGAGCAAAACATAGAAATTAAGAAAATGGAAGAGAAAATAGAAAAACTACTCAAGGAAAAAGAGGTGGCACAGCTTGTTGGTACATCTTTAGTGATAGAAATTCCCATAACAAGTGCAGATCTAAGATCAGTTCCTACTGACATTGCTTCATCTTCTGAAACAGTTGAAACAACAAGGTTATCGTAGGAGCTACAAGCACAGAAGCAACAAAATGAAAAGTTACTCCAGAAGTTCCAAACCCTGGAGTCACAAAAGGTAATGAATGATACCTTTCATGTAGATGAAATGCAAAAGTCACATAGGTTAGAGCTCAAGGTTAAACAATTAGAGAGTAAGACTCTAATGGCAGACACTTTGGCCCAAGCCAAAGAAGACATCTATTTAGATATCAACCACTCCATAATAGAAGTATGGTCATTCATACAAATCAGTTTTGAGAAACAAGAATTGATTACTAGATGCAAGGCAGAGATAAGGAATTAGAAGGCAACATTGGGCACAAAACCCAAAGAAGAACCAGGGATGATCAAAGTACTGAACTCTAAGACTAGTCAGCAGTTACAAGAGATAAATATTCTAGATAGGACAACTATTGATCTGATAGTGAGATCTTAGACAATTATTAAGGTATTACAAACTCATGTGCATGGATTTTCCTATGTTACTTTGTGCAATGGATCAATAAGATTGTGAAACACATAGACAATGAAGCAGTTAAAGAACATAATAGACACACACACATAAACACAACAAGTTTAATAAGGAGTTCACCCAACACTCCTGGGCTACATCTCCTGGTACAGCCTTCAGTGGTGACCTCTCTATTATATCTTCAGAAGCAGAGTTTTTACAAAAGTGAGCTCAATTTGAGTCTCACACAATAGATATAAAACAACAAGACTTGACCTGGATCCCCCAACTCTTTCTGAGTACACAGACTCTCCTCACTGACTCTTTGTCTCTGTTTGTTCTCTGTCTCAACACTTCTTGCCTCTGTCTCTATCAGTCTGTGGCTTTAAAGCCAATTGGCATTGTCTATTCATTTCTCCTTCTCAAGCTCTCCGGCTTCCCAGCCTCTATCCACTCAGATCCCCCTCTTAGCATTAGCAATCATTACTGAATTCCTTTAGGGATGGTGGCCACCTGTTCTATAACGGAATGGGTCATCGAGCCTTTAAAATCCCCAGAAACAAAGTTCTCTGTTTTCACAGAGAAATACACTAAAAACACAGGAAATTTGCTAAACTGTCATTTATCGGATTTGAAATACTATAGGTTATGCCTTATAACTCCTATCAGGTTTGCCTTTATGTCAGTTATCGCATCCCCACTGTTGATCTGGGAGATCTGGATCCAATGGCTGAGGTTCATTTCGAGCATCTCATTCGTATGGGGGTTAACCGCCTGAAAAGGGTGGTTTTCTCTCTCCAGGGCCTGGACACATGGCAGCCAGTGTATGGGCTCAGGCGGAGCCCAGCCAAAACCACCTACCACTTTCGGTCCACCGGAAATCTTGCTTGTATCGTGATTTCCATTTGTATTTAAAAATACATTAAAACATGAAAATATCACTCATATCAGAGTTGAAATAATATATATTTGCATTAACAAACCCTTTGGGGTCTGGTTTCATCACATTGGTGCATTTTCTTTTGTTTTTTTTTATTTAACGAAAATGTGATTTACATTGAAAAACCCCTTTTCCCGAACTTGAAAGTATATCAAATATCGTTTATAATTTTATTGGGTCTAGTTCATCACAATCGCATTTGTTATCGGCCCTGCTCCCTTGCTTTTCTTTGATGCAATTTTGCGATATCGCAATCGCATGTCACCAATCCTCCATGCCAGCGATGCGATAGCAAGATTAAATCTACATCGTTGATTTGTGTGCATAGATCAACTGCTCTCGTTTAGTTGTACTTCCCATACAGCCACCTCTGATAAGCTCTACCTGCCTTTTCCAATTGCGATATACCGATTGGATCTAGACCATTGATCAGCTAGATCCAACGGCTCTCATGAAAAATAGTTTTAACCCATCAATACTCTGTTTTTCAATGTTTTCTCTATGTTTTTTCCTCCCAATAGTGTTATCCAACTTTTCTAAAATTTCTTCTCATGTGAAATTTTTTATCTATATGAAGACTTAAAGAGTTTTAAGATCCATTTGGATCACGCCTTCCCACTAGAAAATATTTTGGACCACCAAAATTTGGTTTTTAAGTATCAATCAATTGAGGACACAGCTTCCTCACTTGTCCAGTCTCTATCCATCTTGCACTTCTTGGTTTTCAACCTTTGAGTTTGATTCTGAGGTACTCAACATCCTCTCTATGTGTATTTCTCACCTTCCTGCCTAGAATTGTATCTTCCTGCAACTCATTGAGATATTCAGGCAACAGATCATCAATAGAAGGCAACTAAATTTTCTCTTCGGGATCTTCAATCAATGAAGGTTCATATAGTCTGAAGTTCTCTGCATTAATGACTGAATAGATATGAATATAAGATGGAAAATCAAGGTGAAAAGCACTCTCACCAATTTTCTCAAGTATCTTGAAAGGCCCATACCTTATTGGCTTCAGCTTCTTACCTTCACCTTGAATTCTATCTTTACTGATGTACAGCCAAACTTGATCACCAACTTGGAAGCTATGCTCAATTCGATGCTTATCATGCCTTGCCTTGTACTTGGCTTGGCTTCTTTCCAGTTGTTCCTGTAGTGCCTGGTGAATTTCATGGATCTGTTCAATGAAGTTGGTTTCTTTGTCCACATCACTGTGTCCATCAACTGTTATGTCTTTACTAAAGACAAACTCCAATGGAGACCTTGGTGTAAAACCAAAACAAGTCTCAAAAGGAGATCTTTGTGTAGAATAGTGTTTGGCGTGGTTGTAAGCATGTTGCACATAACGTAAATGTTCATCCCAAAGCTTGGGATGCTTTTTGCAATAGCCTCAGAGCAACTGGATCATTGTCGTGTTGACCACCTCTATGTGGCCATCTTTTTGTGGATGAAACGTTGTGCTCTTCTTCAATCTGGTGTCCATTAACTCCCATATAATTTCCCAAAACTTCCCAACAAATTGGGAATCTCGATCAGAGATAATAGAAGTGGGTAACCCAAAATGAACCCATACATGCTGAAAGAACAACTTTGCTATTTGTTTAGCTGTAATCTGCTTGTTACAAGGTATTAAAATACATATTTTGCTGAACCTGTCCATAATAACATATAAATAATCATGACCTTTTCTACATTTTGGCAATCCCCCAACAAATTCCATGGAAACACTTTCCCAAGGATGAGAAGGAAATGGAAGTGGAGTGTACAAGCCTAGTTTTCTATTGTTGGGCTTGCTTTTAGCACAGATGGTACACCCTTTAATATATCTAGAAAATGTTTCATGCATTCTTGGCCAATAATAGAACCTTTGCAGCTATGCAACTGTTTTACTTACCCCAAAATGACCTGATATTAGAGAAGTGTGTGCTTCTCGAATTATATTCTCTTTCAATTTTAGGAATGCATAACTTTCCCAAATGATACAAGAGTTGGTCCTTAACATGATAATCCAATTTTTCTACTTGTTTGCCATGACTTAAAGTTGCATATTCATCTTTAAAATCTACATCTTGAGCATATTGTTGAATGTAGCTTTCATGCAATATTGAGTTATGCTTAAGTATAGTAGATGAATTTATGATTGGTCTTGATAGCATATTTGCAGCTTTATTGTGTATGCCCTTCTTATATCTGATGACAAGATGAAACTATTGTAGAAAATTCATCCACCTATAGTGTCTTGATTGCTTCAATTTAGTTTGTGAGTGAAAATATCGAAGTGGTTGATGATCTGTATGTATAATTGTTTCCTTGCCCAATAGGTAATGTTTCCACTTTTTCACACTCTGCACTAATGCATACAATTCTTTATCATATGTGGGATAATTAACTACTGTGAAATTAAAGGTCTCATAATGATAACATATGGGTTTACTATGTTGCATCAACACTTCTCCCATGGCATAGTCATTGGCATCTGTTTCAATCTCAAATGGTCTTTGAAGATCTGGCAATGCTAATATTGGTGTTGTACTAATTTTTTCTTTCAAGGTGTCGAAGGCTTTCTGTTGTTTGCCTCCCCACTGAAACACCTTGTTAAATCCTGTCAAAACATGTAAGGGAGCTGCAATCAAGGAAAAGTTTGCAATAAACTTTCTCCAATATTGTGCTTCTCCTAGGAAGCTCCTAACTTCTGTAGCAGATTTGGGTTTAGGCTAGTTCATAATGACTTCAACCTTAGAGGGTTCTATCTTTCAAAAAATCTAGAGTCTTCTTTACATGCTTCAAATCTTCTTCCCATGTTTTACTAAAAACAAGAATTTCATCTAAATATACAATTACAAAATCATCAATAAAAGGTTGAAGTAAATCATTCATAACTCTCATGAAAGTGGCAGGAACATTAGTTAAGCCAAAAGGCATAACCAGCTATTCATACATCCCTTTCTTTGTTTTGAAATCAATCTTCCATGCATCTTGTTCTGCAACTCTGACCTAATGGTAGCCACTATGCAAGTCTAACTTGGAAAAGTAAATAGCTTCTTTCATCTGATCTAATAGATCATCAATGCGAGGAAGAGGATAATGATTCTTTATTGTTACTTTATTCAGTGCTCTGTAATCAATGCACATCCTCCATGAACCATCTTTCTTTCTCACCAACACGATTGTAGATCCACATGGTGATGTGCTTGGTCTTATGAACCCTTTCTCGAGCAGCTACTATACCTGCTTCTTGATATCTACATTCTCTAAGGCAGATAACTTGTACATTTCAATGTTAGGCATTGGAGCATCTTGTTTCAAATGAATATGTACTATTTCCCTTTTGGGTGGCAGACCTTTAGGTTTTTGAAATAGGATATCATATTCTGAAACAAATTTTTCTAAATCAGCTTTCTATTTAGTATCACAGCCTTCAAATGCATTGGTTTTATGAGGGATCTTTTCCTTTACAACCATTAGTAAAAATTGATTGCATGAATTTACAATTCTTTTCATCTGCCCTAAGTTTATGAGAGTATAGTTATTTTTGAGCTGATGAGCTCTTACAATATTTTCTATTCCATATTTTGTGAGTTGATACTTATTTTCGGTTCTATAGAAAATGGCTTTCCTATCATACAAGTAAGGACTTCCTAAAACAATACCACATATGTCCAAGGGAACTATATCTAACTCAACCTCATCTACAAATGTTGACCCAAATGCAAACATTAGTTTACATTGTCTAGTCACTTGTAGTTTTACTTTATCACATACCAAACCTAATTGATATGGCTTCTTGTGAGGTGTGGTTAGCAGTACCAACTTCTTTACAATTGCTTCAAAAATCAAGTTTACTTGTGAACCACCATCAAATAAAGTATCAACCTTTTGGTGCTTGGAAATACTCTAATATGAAAAATCTCATGTCTTTTCCTCTCATTTTCTTCATTATCAATAGATTGTGCAGAATTACTGGTAGATGCTTTAGAATTTTTACCTTTTATACCTATGGCTATGACTATTATTTCATCACCTGAGTCTGACCCCAAATCTTTCTGAATAGCAACAATAGTATTCTTCTTCTTGCCATCGAACTTCTTGGATTTCAGCCCCGGATGCAAAGACCAACAATGTGCATCATAATCTCCATCCTTCTTACAGTGAGTGCATGAAGTCTTGTCTTTCTGTACAGTGTTTGTCTTCCTCTCTTTCCATTTTTGCTTCTTCTTTTCATTGTTCTTGCTTGGAGTGGGTTTTGATGATCCCCCAATGTCTAGGTTCACATTCTTGCCTCTAGCCTCTGCATGTGTAGCCTGAACTGATACCTCATCTATGCTAGTAGGGTTAAACATGAGAATGGTGTGCCTCAAATAGATATGCAGACCACCTATATACTTCAGCAAAGTTTCAGGTGAGTCTAAAGAAATGCCTATAATTAAAGATCTTTTTCTAAATTCTTGGGTATAGCTTTCTACACTTTGCCCCTTTAATTAGGGAAGAGTTTGCCAACTCATCATTGCTTGCTGCATATAAGCTAGTGGATAGAATTGTTTTTTAATGGCAAAAACAAATTCATTCCAGGTAGAAAGAATTTTACCATGCTTCTTCAAATCAGCTTGTGTCCTGCCTTCCCACCACACTATGGCAGTTCCTCCAAGGCAAAGGCTGGCTAGCTCAATCTTTCTCCTTTCTGAATCGATGTTTGTTGTAGCTCCAAATATCACCCATGGTATTTTTGATGCTTGTTTTATGGCCTAGGGCAACCCCTCCTTCCAGACTTGGTCCAAATATTTTAAAAACAATGTTTACTTCCTGTACGCTACTTTTCCCTGTGATAAAAGAATGTGCACATGGGTTAGTCTATACCCAACCCACGTATATGTGTTAAAACACTTTAAAAAATTAAATTTCCTTAACTATGGACAGAGTTCACGGGTTTTACCCATTGATTACCTCCTAGTGCCTGTGACCCAACTATTCCCAACTGTTTCCAAACTAAAAAACTAATTTGGTAGAAGTATAAAAAGACTTCTATGGGAAGGCCTTAAGGAGAAGAAAGAAGAGATAGAATTACTATATAGAGATTATCCCCTGATCAAGTCTGAAGTATCCCTGTGCTTCAAGCACTTCCCTAAGTTCAGGAAACCTTTGTTTCCTTGAGTGTTGATACTCTCCCACATGCTTGAGATATCATGGTATTGGTTATGGAAGGAGGCTATTGAAGACTCGAACTGGATAGCCCTGGAGGACGGTTCCGCTTGGAACCAAAAGAGGAAGACTTAGGTGAACTCTTTCCAAGTTTATTATATTTTTCTACAATAAAAAGAAACGTTGTCTTGCTCTTGAGATTGACCTTGTTTATACATCAGATGTTGTTGTAACTCATGTATGAATGTCATTTGGATGTATACCTAATCATATTACTTATATGACATAAAGTTGATTTTATTAAAATGCTTTATCTATATGCTGCTATGTATGTTTGAGTTGCAGAGGTTCTAAACCCTACTGGAACTACCCAAATGAAGGACAACTAGGTATGTTCATCCATACATAGTTTGCTTATTTAAGCATGTTCCCTGAGTTGTATGTGTGTTTCTTGTCATAGATTACTCTTGCTCTGTTGGGGTTTTGACCCAAATCCCTAGGATACTTATTCCCATAACAGAATTGGCGACTCCATTGGGGATAACATTCTTGTTTTTCCTAGTTTGGGTTGTTCAGTGTCAATTAAGGCTCAGTTCTTGGTTTTCTTGTTGTGTCAGTATTGCCTACTCTTGTAGGAACTTAGACCTCAAGTTTTATCTTTTTTATCAAGCCTTGTTTTTATTTTTCTTGTAAAACTTAGTATACGCATCTTTGTCTATTTACAAAAGCGTACACAAGCATGTTTCTTTGAACAAAAACCACGTATATGCGAGTTTCTTTTGTCAGAATCACATGTACACGCACATGTTCTAGAACACAATCACGTATACCATTTTTTACATGTTTTTTCAAATCTTTTTGCCCAGAAAGATTCGTTTCTTGTTCTGTTTTATTTCTGAGTGGTCAGTTTCTGTCTTTAGAATTTAATTATTTAGTGAGCTTATTGTTCTGAATTCTCTTTTGCTTCGAAATTTTTTTGGCCTAGGTTTTCTTTTGAGGGAGTTTTATGATATGTGTTTGGATACACAAGACTTCTTATAGAGGTTCTTGATTGTTCTGGTCCTTTGGAATAGCAGATTGTTTTCAATCTTTGCGTCAAGCTTGGTTATTGGTCTACTTGCTTTGCTTTCCATCATTTTGTGGCCTTACAACTTTTCTTTCTTTTTGAAAGTTTCTTTTTGACAAATTTGAAAGTGTTTCTTTCCTGACTTCTTAGTTAGTTTGTCAAATATTTTTGCTTCCTTTTGGGTCGTTTAGTGCAAGTTGAAGCCTTTTTTGTTCAAGTTTTTGTTCATGTTGAATTGGTAACTTACAAAGTTTCCTTGTGCTTTTCTCTTGGTCTTTGAGCCTTTGGTGGCATTTAGAGTGCTTTCAAAAATTTGTTTTGGTTGTTTCTTGAAGAACATGAAGCTTATAAAATGAGTAGGTAGAGACATACGTAAATGTGGAAAACTTTGGTTTAGTTCATTTGGGCACTGAGTGGATTATAGTTGAGCGACTTCGGTAGGTCTACAAAGGGCACATATAAAACAACCTAAATTTTGGTGCTTTCTTCCCCGAAATTTGGTTTTCACATCATTGAAATTTGATGTTTGGATCTTAAACAAAATTTGGCCTTTTCTTTCCAAAAATATGTTGTTTTCTTGCTCAATATTAGGTGTATAGGTCTAAAATGAAATTTGGTTTTTTCTCACCCATATATTGTTGATTTTGGTTGCAAGAATGAAAATTTGGTAATATTGGTCGCCGAATTAGATAGAACTTTGAAGCTTGGTCGATTGGTAAAAAATTTTAGTGATTGAGACAAATGTGGTGTTTCGACCCTAGAGAAATTTAGTGTTTGGAGATGAGTACTAGTTCCATACGTAGGTTCCCATTTGGTCATCGAATCTAACAGGGGTGCTTGAGAATTGCATTGCAAGGAGTGTTGCAATCAGGTGCAAATGAGGCATCACACTAGTTGAGGTTGTAAGCTATGTTGTGTGTGGCTCCAAGTCAATTTATTGTGTTTATCCAAGTGCTTGAACTTGTTTATGTAAATTATATTTCTCTTATATGTTGATGCTTTGTAGGTGTTAAGCCAAGTGTTTCTCGCCCTATATATCTCGTGTCGATGTACTGATGAGGTTGCATATTATAGGTGTATTGCACATTGTTAAAGAAGAAAATTGATTAAGTCAATATTAAACCAACAATTAGCTACAAGAAGTGGAGGCACCATGAGGGTGAATTAATAATATGTTATGCTAGGAAGCTGTGGACCAAATTTGTGAAGCATGCTCTAGGGGTCACTATGGCATGTTGACAACAACAATTTATTAAGAAAACTTATCTATCCTTCTCTAATAACAAAACACTATTTCCTCTATTCCTATGAGGTAGTGAGAAATAATTATTTTCACATTAAGTTACATTTTAATTCACATATAACCTAAATTTACAAAGTGTGAATAATGTTTGTATCAACTAAGATTAACACATCTATTTTTTATTATTTTGATTCCATTTAATCATATAACTTTACTCATATTTATTGTGGTTTCCTCCTCTATTCCTCCCTATATAAGAGATATCTGACTTATTTTGACTTACTACTAAGTAGACCACTCAGAAGATTGAAATAAGTTCGGATTAGGATAAGTGACCGCCTATGAACGAATTATCTTTTGAGACCGAAATATAATTGAAATATAATTGAGGACAAAGTAAGGGTAACAAAGCCAGCCTTCTTTGGTCGGCCTGGGACCAATAACACAAAGGTAACTATATTACCTCATCTAAATTGATATATAAAACCTAACGAGTCAATATCGGGTCAATATCGCAGGTCTTCCGATTAATGTGTTGTGATAGCGGGAACTCCTCAGCGTATACTGAATATTGTAAATAAAAAGTCGGTAAGTGACGAGATGGCGGAATCACACATTGAAAGCGACACTCAAAATAAAAATTTTGCGACAGAAATATTTATTTTGAAAGAAATATTTCAGCGGGCTTATAGACAAATAGATAAAGCGTCAAATAGCGGCACGTTGTTGGAGAGATCTGTACCTTCCACTGCAACCGATGGCCTTTCACATGAAGAATCGGCATCCAGGGAAAGTGAAGGTATTGTTGAGCAGCACTTGATCTCAAGCGTAGCGTTTAGATGGATTGGCAGACGGAACGGAAATGGGTGGGAATTGGAGAACATTTGGGATAATGTATGTGTAAGTCAATTAGATGACATTGGACAGAAACCCAACTATGAATGGCATCCTAGCAACTACAGCGGTCAAACAATGGCTGAAAACGGCAATATTGTTTTGATACGAACTATCGTAGATTGGAGTCGGGAAGACGGAAATGTGTGGAGCCAGCAAGTTGCATGGAGTGGGAGTTTTGAAGATGGTCAGAAGGTATTGCAACTCTTGGAAGGAAATAGTAATGCCGCTAATTCTATGGAAATGAGGGGTGAACGTTTTGATCTTCATCCTCATTTGCGAGCGCGATACATTGCTCTCCATGGGAGTTATCCTTTAGCTGCTGCTCTGGCAGCTGTTGACTCTTCCCCAACAGTTGTCATTCCAGTCCAATCTGTTGGCACAGGAGATGGTATTTGTGCTATTTGTCATGATATGCTATCCACAGGAGACGATGCAAAACGGTTGCCTTGCAATCACCTATTTCATCGAAACTGCATTTTTCGGTGGTTTTACTCTAAACTTGAGTGCCCTCTATGCAGGAATGACTTTCAGTCGTAGATAGCCTCAATGTCTCCCTCTTTTTAAATGTTTCTTTGAGTTTTTCATAATTAACGCAACGGCATTAACCAGTTTCCATAGAAATCTCAGGTGTAAATTTTGGTTTGGATTTTTAAGTTTGACAAGGCGTAGTAAACGCGAATACGTTCGTGTAAATATGGGATTTGCACCCTAAATCATTCCCTGATTATCTACTTATATGGGTTGGGACATTGCGCAATACTGATTTCAAATGTGGTTATGCTCATAGTTTTTCGGTTTAACATTTTTTTTTATGTATGTTTAAAGAGGAGGCCAAATACTGTTTTGTTAAACGTTGTATTTTAATATTCAGTATAAATTTTCATCATGTTTATTTTATTAATTTTGAAGTAAACTGATTATGAAGTACGTGTGAAGTTTATTGTAGATGAACATTAGAGGCGTAAAATGAAGTATTTCTGAAGTTTGAAATTAGAAATTAAACACTCTTATTTTATTATTTCATGTTAGTTAAAGTTTTTGCTGGGTACACGTGAATCTAGCCCTTAATATACAAAGATTATTATTTCATGTTAGTTAAAGGTTTTACTGGGTACATGGGCATCTAGACCTTAATATGCAAAGTTATACTATACTATTTTTAATTTTCATAGCTCTCATAACTTATTAAGCTTGCACCAAAATCTAGAATAGAATGGAAAGATGAGGAACCTTAAGAACTAGTAGAAAGTCTTTGAAATCCCTTAGCTAGTCTTTCATACCATAAAGAGAATATAGTCATGAGAAGGAAAGGATATTGAAGACTCTTTATTACTATTGTTGTCGCTAAACTATTTAGCAGTGATCATTGTTGTGGTTAAACTATTTATGAGTGGTTATGAGCATGAATGCTATGAATGAGGTTGATAAATTAGCTGAGTCTCACTTAAATTTTGAAAATGATTTTTGATTAATAGAATATTTGTGTCAATTTAAAGATGGAAAGAGAAAAAAGAAAAAAAAGATTCTTATAACTATCATAAAGATTCTTAAATATCATTTTTTTTCTTTTCTTTAGCTAACCTTTTGGTTCCTTTTTCATTTTTTGAAAGTGAATTGCAATCTTTTGTGATATGTCCTTCTCGTTTGGAGAGAACTTTTACATTCAAAATTTATATTATCTTCAATACTTAAGTTGGCTTATTAATGGTTATAAGAAATTGCTTTCATTTTTAGAGTGATTTAGGATCTTGCATCTTCATTACACCTTGCATTAGGATTTTCATTGTTAAAGCATTATTAATCTTTTTAGTTTTTGCATATGTGAATTGTGTTGCAAGAAAAGAAAAGAAAAAGTTTTCTCCTTTCTAGAAGTTTCATAGAACCCACATAGAGATATCTTTTCATCAAAGGAAAAATGATTGCATTCATGTAGTTACTTTTTCATTGATTTCAGTTGAGTCATACACACATCATTAGTTTCACTCCCATAGCTATGACTTAGAAGAACAACCTTTAAAATCAAGCGCTACTTAAAATAAACTATAACTTTTTTGTATTGTCATCAAAATACACCAACAAATTTAGGTATATTAAGGCCTTGGATTAGGCGAGAGGACAGTTAATTCTCCAAGGCCGCTCTAAATTGTAAAACATAGAATTTTGATTAAAGAGTGAAATCTAATAACATTAGGGAGACCGGGAAAGTTCCATGACTGGGAGTAAAGCATGAGAGTTAATGAAGATAAGAATGAGAGATACCCCCTCTCTTACTTGTCGGATCCTATCTCATGACTGTTCCACCCGGCTTCTGATAGGAGTTGGTGTCCATAGTTGCCTATCCTAGGAATCCACACAGGGGTCTGTAGAGGGGAATCCCATGGCACCTGAGGTTGACATTGCATCACATTCAGTAGTACTTTTGGAGGGCAACCTTGCGAAGCTTGGGGGCTTGCACCAGCAAAGCGTGTTGTCTAGAGTTCAACGTAACTACCTCTGATACCTTCGTGAGTAGGCCTATGCCATCATTATCTCAGACTATTTTTGGAAGGTCCCATACTTTGCTTTCTTGTATTATGGTGTCAGGTCCTCATCGCCTAGAGTAGAAATACTTGGAAGTTGCTTGATTGGTTGTATCTTTAGGGACTTTATAGTCGATTGTTCTTTGCTCCTTGTATATAGTTGGCTTTAGGTATTTTGGTCTAGTCACTTTTGGACTTTGTATTTTGAGTGACTGACCTAACACTTTGCCGATCTTGAAAGGCTTTTGATCTTTCTTTCAAAAGTTGTGGAGTTGCCTCCTCAAGGGAAAAGGTTTTGATTATGTATCTATCTTCCTTGAAAAGTCGTTTGTACATTACCGTAAGGGAAGGATCTGCAAATCAATTAGATATGGCACATATTCCTATGGAAACCAACCAAGGTACCCTCCCAAAAGGGGATCCTTGTGCTTTTCCTTTCTTTGGAAATGTTGGTACTCCCTTGATGGTCACTTTGAATATTCCTGGATTGAATGTTGGACTACTAGTTTGGCTATGCTCCACTCTGAATATTCCAAATGTTCTTCAATCTTCTCAAATGAATGCTTTATTTCAGGGGCATCACATGGATGTTAATTGTTCATATTATTTCAAAGAGAAATCTAGCATTCCTCTTTCTCCTCCTTCTTGTAATAAGAAATCTAAAAATAGGAGAAAGAGGAAGATGAAGAAGAAGAATAATTCTATCCATCCATCATCAACCTTTGCTAGTCAAGGTGGAGATGAGTTTTCAACCGCTACAAGTCATGCTAGGGCACAAGTCTAGTCACTGCAAGTCATACTAGCAATTCATCATCAACCTTTGCTTTTCATGTTGAAGATGAGCCTTCAGCTGCTGCAAGTCATGCTAGGGGCACAAGCTTAGTCACTGCAACTCATACTAGCAATTCATCATCAACTTCTACTAGTCATGTTGAAGATGAGCCTTCAACCACTGCAAGTCATGATGGGGGCACAAGTCTAGTCACCGTGAGTCATACTAGAAATTCATCATCAACCTCTACTAGTCATGTTGAAGATGAGCCTTCAACTACTACAAGTCATGTTGGGGGCACAAGTCTAGTCACTGCAAGTCATACTAGCAATTCATCATCAACCTTTGCTAGTCATGTTGAAGATGAGCCTTCGGCTGCTGCAAGTCATGCTGGGGGCACAAGTCTAGTCACTACAAGTCATACTAGCAATTCATTATCAACCTCTGCTAGTCATGTTGAAGATGAGACTTCAGTCACTGCAAGTCATGTTGGGGGCACAAGTCTAGTCACTGTAAGTCATACTAGCAATTAATCATCAACCTCTGCTAGTCATGTTGAAGATGAGCCTTCAACCACTACAAGTCATGTTGGGGGCACAAGTCTAGTCACTACAAGTCATACTAGTAATTCACCATCAACCTCTGCAAGTCATGTTGAAGATTAGCTTTTAGCTGGTACAAGTCATGATGGGGGCATAAGTCTAGTCACTGCAAGTCATACTAGCAAAGAGTCATTGAACTCTGAAAGTCATGTTTGGGACTCTCCGAAAACCACTACTAGTCAAGTTGGCGGAATGGATGTTGATAAGAAATGCAGATCTAGAAGTTTCAAACGTAAGTTCCATTGTAAGATATGCATTGGAGACCATCTTACTCATTTATGCCCTGGTATTCTAGAGGTACAAAGGATATGGTATGAGTCTAAAAGTTTTGCTACTCCTAGACCTGATATGGTTTCTCATTAATCCCATCAACCATTGGTTGAGAATGTGGTAGATCTAGTGCAATCTCTGGCTGATTACACCCCTCTTTTGAGGGGTGAAGTGACTAACAAAAGAGTCTTCTTGATTTCTAGTACAACATTTTCTAGTATAGAGGGCATTCTGGTTGCTTCAAATGTTCCCCCTCCAAGTTCTAGGAGTGTATCCTTTGATTGGGATAGTCTTGTCGAGCCTCGTCTTCCTTCCACTGCACCTTTCCAAGTAAATGTCAGAGTTAATTCCATAAATTTCTATCAATGTATGGTGGATGAAGGATCCTTGGCAAGTAATATATCCTCTTTGACTCGGAAAGCTTTGGGTTTCCCAAAGTTGTTGACAGCTCAGAGTCAGTTGTTAGCTTATGATAGAAGATCTGGTGAATCTATGGGTGTTCTTCCTCAATTGCCTATTACTTTAGGTGGGAAGATTGTCTTAATTGATATGATGGTGGTTGATCACCCTTTAGACTTTAATATGCTACTTGGGCGTGATTATGTCTATGCTATGAATGCGGTGGTGTCTTCACTCTTTCGAGTGATGTGTTTTCCTCATAAAGGGAATATTGTCACTATTGATCAACTTACATCTGAAAATCACCATCCTAATTCAAATTTACTGTAGAATACCCCTTGGTTTGTTCCAAGTGTTCGCGTAGACTTTACCCCACCACAAGTGAATTATGTGGCATTGAATCCTCAATGTTCAATTGCTTCTGAGAAGAATCCTTTGACCTATTCTTCTCCTTCTTGGGACTTAGTCCTTACAGTTGACTAAGAGATTCTTACTATAGGGACATGGGACCCCTTAATTCCATCTTTTGATCCTTGTAGTTTTCATGATTTCTTAGAATTTGATTTGCCTTCATAGGAGGAACTCTTTGAAGCCTTGAGTTTTGACTACCAAAGGAGTCCTTGGCCTAAGCCCTAAAAGGGGTTTATCCAAAAAAAACTATTATTTCGTAAACCGCAAGGTTGTGTGGTTCCCTGTACCATATTGTATATATAAGGTATGCATTTTCAAGTTTTGTATTCTATAACACAAGATTTTATATGAAGTTTATATGTGGGATGTATTAACTTCTTGTCTAGTGTTCCTATTTATGTTTACATAACTTGGAAGATTTCTCCATTGGAAATTTTTATGGTTGATTCGTTCCAATAGGTATTGGTCCTCGAAATTGGCATATAGGTTAGGTTTTTTCACCTGCAATGTGCACTTATCAGTTTCATTTCCCATTTTGGCCTTAGGATTGACCCCACCAAGTTATCGTGCAAAACCTTCTCATTTCTTAGAAGTATCATGACTTCTATGGTAGAGCCTACCTTATCATGAGTGCCCTAGATAGTACCTTATTGTCTCTTGGCACTCATGTTGATTTTTTGTTCTTAGGCTCGAGAGTCCTATTTAGTCCCGCCATGACTTGTGCATTGAAGACACATTTCTCTTTGCTTCTTCACTTCATTCTGGCCTTATACCCTAGAGGCTCCTTTGTGTTGAGTTGTATTACTGCATTGCATTTTGATTATTTGCACCTTTTGGCCTTGAGCTAGTTTCACTTGGACTCGTGTTTAAGCCGCTTATTTGACCACGTCTTCTGCAAACTCAAACTAGCAATCACTTAGCCTTTTCAACTTGGAAAACCCTTTGATATGTGGAAGGAACATCCCTTTGAGTGTCCTTGACTAGTTTCGCCTCCCTATATTGAGCATAGGATTGTTCCCACCCCAAAAAATAGATCATCCATTTCACTAACACTCATTCTTTCCATTGTACTATATCATTCTTTTATTCTTTTTCTAGCTTAAATAAAAAGAAAAACAATTATATATTCCAAAAAGAGTAGGAACAAGACAAAATTTCCATATATTGTTGGCATCTAGAGTTAGTTGTATCGCCCTTGAACAAAGCACTCAAAAGAAAGTCTCTCCTCCATTTTGGGCAGGATATAGTTTGACTTAGGTACGCCTTAACCTTGTTATTGAGACAGTTCTCCTCCAATTGATTATCTCTTCCAATCATATGGAGAGTTTGTTTGTGCCTCCTACATGACGAACTTATACTGAGTTATCATATGCTGCCACATCGTCATCATTGAGTCGTGCTTTTGTTCAAGGGAAGTAAACCTGAGTCGGCCTCTCTGTAGTGTCTCTTGACCTATTTTTCAGTCATCCATTCCTGGTTGCCAGTTTCTTTTCTGTCATCACATTATTTATATTGGTCCTTTTCTCATGCTAATTTGAGAAGGTCTCCATTGACTTCTTTCTGGTGGGTCTTGTCCTTATCGACGATGACATATTGCTCTGAGGGTAGGCTTAGAGCCACACCCTTGCCCTATTTTTATTATTGATAGGTCACCTTGTGCTCATCATCAATCAGTATCATGGGTCTTTGACTAAGTGGTTTCCCTTGTGTTCGACATCAACTTTCATTATCACACATTCAGATTCGTGCAGTGCCTTGGTTTGCATTTGACCCTATTGGTGGATTCCTCGCCTTTGTGTCATCTTTCATTATTGGTTGGTTTAGAGGGTTTCTATCATGCACTAGCTACATCTTGTGTACGCTGGAAACATACTTCAGTTGGGTTACTACATATTGTTTCATCTGATTCCTTCCACATTATTGGCCTATGAGTTACACTCGCTCTATATTGATGAAGGATGTCTTAATGCCTTCCTTCTAGTGGATCTTTTCTTATCATCTATGACTCATTACTCTGGGGCAAGGATCTAGAGTCCATTTGGCAGTACCTTGGGGCTTGCAATCATCAGTGGTAGACCTTCGCTATCAACAATGGGAAACCATAATTGTCCCTTGATTGATAGATTCTTCCAGGTGTTCGACTTCAACTCATTTATTCACACTTGTTAGATTGTACTGGGTACCTTGACTCTCATTATCATTATCAGTGAGTAGTCTCATGTTTGTTAACGGTATACATCAATGACCGGTAATCAAGTGATTTCTCACATGGTTGACTTCAGATAATTTATTCCCGTTGTGTAGAAATGTACCACGACGGTCGGTGAAGACCTCGGGTTGCATCAACATTCTTTGGCTCATTTGTTAGTTGATCTTGTTGCTCCTAGTTGACACCATCCACATTATATGTTGCAGTCCTTCATAGCGACATTTCATATGCTGGAATCTGAGTTGCAATGTAGTATAATCTTATTCCATCATGTTCATTTGGTACTATCAGGATCAGTTTTTGACATCAGTGATTAGCTTCATCCTTCAGCTTCATTGGTCATCTTCTTATATATGTGATGTTCAGACATGTACTTGTTCGATCATGATCAGATGATCCATTGTGTACTTTCAATCTTTTATACTTGTATACATAGTGGATCCGCTTGTACTTGATATGTGGACATGCTTTACTTTATCTGAGCATGGGTATGTCAATCTCAGAAAACTGTTTCTTTCTGATCTTCTTTTTAATGGCTTGGCAAGCTGAAATATGGTGAAGTCCTTCTCAGTTTTCGACAGGTTTCCTTTCCATATACTTAATACATTTTGGCCATCATGTACCCCTTCTGAACTCATATATTAGGGGGCATCTATTATAGCTCCAACTATCACCCTTGGTATTTGTGATCCTTGGTTTATGGCCTAGGGCAACCCCTCCTTCCAGACTTGGTCCAAATATTTTAAAAACAGTGTTTTACTTCTTGTATGCTACTTTTCCTGTGATAAAAGTGTGTACACGGGGGTCAGTCTATACCCAACCTGCGTATATGTCTTAAAACACTAAAAAAAAAAAAAAAAATCCTTAACTATGGGTGGAGTTCATGGCTTTTACTTGTTGATTACCTCCTAGTGCTCATGGCCCAACTGTTCCCAACTGTTTCCCAATTAAAAAGATAATTTGGGAGAAGTATAAAAATACTTCTATTGGAAGGCTTTAAGGAGAAGAGACAAGAGATAGAATTAATATACTGGGATTATCCCCTAGTCAAGTTTGAAGTATCCCTGTGCTTCAAGCACTTCCCCAAGTTCAAGAAACCCTTATTTACTTGAGTGTTGATATTCTCCCACTTGCTTGAGATATCATGGTATTAGTTATGGAAGGAGGTTGTGAACTCTTTCCATGTTTATTATAGTTTTCTATAATAGAAGGATACACAGTCTTGTTCCCGAGATTGACCTTGTTTATGCATCAGATGTTGTTTTAACTCATGTATGAATGTCATTTGGATGTATAACTAATCATCTTACTTATATGATATAAAGTTGATTTCATTAAAATGCTTTATCTATGTGCTGCTATGTATGTTCGGATTGGTTGATTTGTAGATTCAAAGATCATCAGGAGTTGTAGAGGGTCTCAACCCTGATGGAACTACCCAAACGAAGGACATATGAGTATGTTCATCCATACATAGTTTGTTTATTTAAGCATGTTGCTTGATTTGTATGCATGTTTCTTGCTATAGATTACTCTTTCTCTGTTGGGTTCTGACCCAAAACCCTAGGGTACTTATTCCTGTAACAATTCTCTACACCTTGCAATATACATCAATCTGTCTAATCCAGTTATCTAGCTTTTCTACATTTAATTCTCCATCATATATTGGCAAATCAAATTTTACATCTAATTTAATCAAAGATTTTTTCTTCTTTTTATTTTCAGGGCTAGAAGGAGGTGTTGATGGAGAAGGCTCTTCCCCTTTCCCTTTTCCTCCTGAATGGGCAACTAGAAGAGGTTCCTCTACTCCTTTGCTTGTTTGAGATGCTGAAGGGTCTTACCTCGACCTTTCTTAAATTCTCGATACATCTATTCTACTATGGCTCTTGTGGTCATGAAACTGTCCATGAACTGAGAGTCCAATTTCAAGGGAATCTCTTTTGTCATTTTCCTCCGAGGATAGACTCTTCCAATTTCTAGATTGGCCTCAACAAGTTCTCCTTCTCCTAATTTGAGCTTTGACCTAGTTAGCATTCAGAAATCTAGCACAAGCTTGTCTAACCTTAGAAAACCTAAAGCTCTGATACCACTTGATGTGATAATGAGATCTTAGACAATTATTAAGGTATTACAAACTCATGTGCATGGATTTACCTATGTTACTTCATGTAATGGATTGATAAGATTGCAAAATACATAGACAATGAAGAAGTTAAAGAACATAATAGATAAACACACATAAAAATAGCAAGTTCAATAAGGATTTCACGCAACACTCCTGGGCTACGTCTCCTGGTCTAGCCTTTAGTGGTGACCTCTATATTATGTCTTCAAAAGTAGAGTTTTTACAAAAGTGAGCTCAATTTGAGTATCACACAACAGATACAAAACAACAAGGCTTTACTTGGATCCCCCAAGTCTTTCTAAGTACACAGAATCTCCTCACTGACTCTCTATCTCTATTCGCTCTCTGTCTCAGCACTGCTTGCCTCTATCTCTGTCAGTCTATGGCTTTAAAGCCAGTCGACACTGTCTGTTCATTTCTCCTTCTCAAGCTCTCTAGCTTCCTAGCCTCTATCCACTCAGATTCCCCTCTAAGCATTAGCAATCATTGTTGAATGCCTTCAGGGATGGTGGCCACCTATTCTGTAATGGAATGGGTCATTTAGCCTTTGAAATCCCCAAAAACATCATTATTTGTTTTCATAGAGAGATACACTAAAAACATAGGAAATTCACCAAACTGATGTTTATCGGATTTGAAATACTATAGATTCTTCCTTATAACTCCTATCGGGTCTGCCTTTATGTCGCTTATCACATCCCCACCGTTGATATGGGAGATCTGGATCCAATGGCTGAGGTTCATTTCAGGCAGCTCATTCGTAGGGGGGTTAACTACCCGGAAAGGGTGGTTTTCTCTCTCTAGGGCTTGGACACATGGGAGCCAGTGTATGGGCTTGGGCGGAGCCTGACCAAAACCACCTACGGCCTACGGCCCACTCAAAATCCCAATTGTCTCGTGATTTCCTTTGTATTTAAAAATACATTAAAAAATGAAAATCTCACTCATATCAGACTTGAAATAATATATATTTTCATTAACAAACCCTTTTGGGTTCGGTTTCCTCGCATCGATGCATTTTCTTTTGTTTTTCATTTATTTAACGAAAATGTGATTTACATTGAAAGAGATCTTTTTCCGAATTTGAAAATATATCAAATATTGTTTATAATTTTCTCGGGTCCAATTCATCACAGTTGCATTTGTTATTGACCTTGCTCCCTTACTTTGCTCCGATGTGATATTGCAATATCGAAATCACATGTCGTCGATCCTCCTAGCCGCAGTTAAGTCCATATATATATATATATGTATGTATGTATGTATGTATGTATATATGTATGTATGTAATGTATGTATGTATGTATGTATGTATGTATGTATGTAGTATATATATGTATGTATTACTCCATATATATATATATAATATATTATACATACATATATATATATAATAATCATATATAATATATATATATATATATAATATATATAATTATATATATATATAATAATATATATATATATATATATATATATATATATATTATATATATATATATATATATATATTATATATATATATATATATATATAATATATATATATATAATATTATCTCAGTGATGCAATAGCACGATTAAATCTGGACCGTTGATTGGCCAGATTCGACGACTCTCATGCAAAATCGTTTTAACCTGCTGATACTCTATTTTTGAATGTTTTCTCTATGTTTTTCCCTCCCGATAGTGTTATCCGACTTTTCTAAATGTTCTTATCATGTGATAGTTTTTATCTATATGAAGACTTAGAGAGTTTTAGGATCCATTTGGATCAGCTACTATTTTGGAGATTGAGAAAGTCCTAATGAAGAAGAATTTGTTAACTCAGCTCAAAAGAAAGTGTGAAGCTTTGAACACTTCGGTCAAAAGGTTTCATTCTAAATTCAGTATTTTTCATAAGAAAGGTTTAGCAGAGATAGTGTCATTAAATGATCAGCTAGTAGAATTGGTAGATTACTTTGAGAGACTGTATATTATTGTAGCAAACAACAGTCAATTTGCATGGATAAAAAAGCATATTACTTTGAAAGAGTTCTTGGAAGATTCGGCCCTCACCTCACAATCAAATATGAAATTGGGCATATTTTTCTCACCAAACCCAATTTTGAAAGATACAACGAGGTTGATGAGATATTTAGAAGAATGGTAAATCTAGATATACCAAGTGGGAAGAGGTGGGATCAATTGTCTGAGACAGTTGATTAACTTTCCATTCCAACAAGAAGACAACACATCAGATTTTGAAGGAATAGTCATCAACAACTTCCTATCTAATAGTGACACATCATTCAACAGTTTTCCTTTCCTACTTTCTTTCAGATTATTTTTGTAATCAGTTTAGGATATTTTGTTTAGTATCCAAACTAGTATAAATAACTCTCTTCTACGAGTTATTAAAGGTGGTACCTTTCCAAAAGAAATTTTGTAAAGCATTGATATACAAGATTTTTCTAGATCATTGATAATAAAGCAAAGGATTATGAATTTGGTATCATACAATCTCGTTTTCTTTTGTAACTCTTTCATGTCTTTCATGCATTTTGTTAATTCTACATATGTTTAATTTTTACAAAGATATCAGTTAAGAATAAATGTGTTACACTTATTCTTAAAATTCCTTCTAAAGTTATTATCATAAAGAGATTGAGATATTGGACTATATGTCTATAAGGCTCCCTCTAAATCACAAAATTGTTAGTATATTGTGTAATTTTAAGCATATTTCATTTAAATTTTGAACATTGATCATAGGTTTTCCCACTTACAATGCTTTATCTTTCTATCTAAAATTTAAAGTAATCATATCTTCTTACTATTCTTTCTGCACACATTATAAATTCAAATCACTGTGTGAAGTTAAATAGTAGCCCTCTGGTTATTTATTAGTACTATCTAAAAGAGTTTAATACATCATTATTACAATTTGTTTTATGTATTGATCCCCATAAAAACCAAAACCAAAACCCCAAAACATATATCTTAGACGCTATAGCATGATTAATTGACCATTATCATCTCAGAGGAACAACATAGTTGTAGCCCAAACTTTCCATTTAGGAGCATGCGGTCATCGATTCTGAGCTTAAATTCCAGGATAGCCTCTAGACCATCATCTAGAACTTCCTATAACTTCTCATATGCCTAAATTACATGAAAACAAAGATAAACATTCAAACTTGATTCAAATAATTGACCTAACTAGGCCTAACCATGATAGTCATTTGGTCAAACATATTGATAACATGTAATATACAGGTCATGAATGCATATCTGAACATAGTGGTTTTATACTTATCTTGGAATCATCAAGAAGGTCTAATGCCCTCTCATAATAGCTATAATTACATCTATTAAGTCATGCATTCAATAACCATTCTTTCACTAATCAAAACATCTTAGGATCTGTTACAGACATATTTCAGCATTGCAACCCCAATCACATATGTCCATAAACCAAGGGATTCTGAGTCCCTAAAAGTGTTGTTTCATACCCTAAAGGAACAAGGTCAGCTAATTACATCATCTCCCAGAAGTTCTCCACAGAAAACTGCTCAGAACTGGTCAAAACTAGACCATACAGACTGCTCAGTGCAAAGGGTGCAATGCATCTCACCTGCTCAGTGTAAAAAGTGCAATGCATACTAGAAAGCCCTTCTGTAGGGTGTGATGGGCGAGAGTAGACAAATGGAAGAGACATTTTGCTAGGTGGATGATTAAGGAATCTTCTAGAAACTTCTCATATGACACTTGCCTCTTAGAATTCACCCATGGATTAGTAAGAGATCAATGAAATCTCCAAGTGGAACTAAGAACTATCAGTGGAATGACACTAATCAAAAACCTGGAGCTGACTCACACCTTTGCAAATATCTATATATGGATCCCTCATCCCAGAGATCGAGAGGTTGAAGGTTGGAATCTTGTATCTTGTAAGGAAGTGTTGTTAGTTTCTTGGTGGAATATCATAGTGTTGGGTGATCTAAGCTTTTCATGAGGTGAAGAAGGGCTTTCATGTTGGGAGGATGACGCTGGGTCAAATCAATGGGTTGTAATCCTCTCTTCTAATCTCTATATCAATAAAGCTATTCAAGTTTTCCTCCACATTCTTGTATGTTTGCTAATATATGCATTGGTGTGGTCAATATATATCTGGTCATATATTGTTTATGATTTTAGATCTCTGCACTTTGAAGGTATTATGCTGCTTTGACTTTATAGGTACTCTTTGAAGTGGAGTGGTCAAGGGAGGAGTGGAAAAGATTTGTCAAAGGGGAGAAGGAACAAGCAGAGAACCAAGCAAAAGATTAAGGTTGGCATTCTTTGCTCCTTTCCTATCTACTTCTCATAAAGGAAAACAAAAGTAACTTTAATCTGTTTGTTTCTAATATAGTTACCCATCTTAGTGGGACTAGTAGCTCTACAGAGACACTAGATTTCCCTATAACAGGATCCATAGCTAGAACCTATTATGAAACCATACTTATAACCAACAGATAACCAGAATAATAACAATGATATAAAAAACATCAAAGCCACATGATAACAAGAACAATTACTCATAAAATATTAGAGGAATAGATCTCTTATTAACATATGAAAAATCCAACAAATTCGGGGACTTCCACGTACCACCCAACCATAGATTGAGCTGAACGAAATCTTTGTTTTAGGAAATCAACCCCACACCATATTCCAACCATGAATGTGAGACTCAAGACAAAACCACCAAGGCTTCCTTAGGATTTATTTCAATCCCGCCAAAACCAGTCAAGGGATTCCTAGTCTCAAAACAAGAACATAAACAACCAGGCTTTACCACAATCCTGCCAAAACTAGTCAAGGCATCACTAGGCTCAAAACAAGCACGTAAACAACCAAGCTTTACTACTATCATGCAAAAATTGTTAATTGTATGAAAAATTTGGGTGAAGAAATAAAAGAGGCTGTTGTGGTTGAAAAGGTTCTAAGATCTTTGTCTCCTAAGTTTGAATCAAAAGTTTCTGCAATAGAAGAAAAGGAGAATCTACACAAAATTACCATGTCGCAACTACACGGAATTCTAACCACTTATGAAATGAGGAAAGGAGGACCATTAGACAGGAGAGAAGTTGCATTCAAGGCTTCAGGTAAAGGAGATTACTATGAGTCAGGACATATGTCAGAAGAAGAGGAAGAATCAAATTTTGTCAAGAACCTTCAACGGGGTGCTGGAAGATTCGGAGGTAAGTTACCCTTCAAATGTTTTTCTTGTGGAAGAGTTGGTCACTATGCTGCCAAGTGTCCTCATAAGCTTGACAAAGGTAAAGAACCTATTAGATGGAACAAGAAACAGAATTTAAGCAAGAAAAGCTACTACACTCATGAAGACAGTGATGGACTCTCAAATAGTGATGAAGATGAATGAGGTAATAACTATAGACTTTTAATGGCTTTTGAAGATGATTATTTTATGGATGTTATAGATGAAGAAGGCCTTTATGAAGAGATTTCTAAACTCAAAATTTGTTTAGAAGAGAAAAATATGATTATTGATACTTTTCAATTTCAATTGGCTGAACATGAAAAACATCATGAAAAGTTAGAATGTGAAATTGTGGGACTTAGAAAAGAGATTGAGAAAACTAAAGCTCTTAATCTTAGATTTGTTAAAGGATCTAAAACGTTAGATGAGATTATCAAAGTACAACGTTCTCCTCTAATCAAGACAGGTCTGGGATATAATGAAGAAGCAACTCAAGCGCAAAAACCATCCACCTCCAGAAGTTATCTTGATGCAGCTAGGAGGAGTGAGCAAAAGTCTAATAAAGATCACCAAGTAAATCAAGGACATTTCTCTTCAAGAATGAACAGATATCACGAAGTAAATTAGGGGCAATCCACTTCATGGATAAATAGAAGCTACAGACCATAGGTAAATCATTCTCAATCTTCCTCAAGAATGAATGTCAACTACAATCATTCAGTCTGCAGGGTTGATAATCGCAGGAACTTCTTTAATGGCTAATGTTTCTCTTGTCACAACTTTGGACACAAAGTAGCTCAGTGTGTTTCCTACAAAACTATCATTACTAGAGAAACTAAAAAATAGAGGAGTATGACTGGGATCATGAAAAGGACCTACAATAACTTTTTTGCTCTTGAAAATGAAATAGAATGTTCTATTTGTAATAATTTTGGTCATGAAGATTCTGAATGCAGGAGCAGGTTCCGACAGACAACTCAGAAGGAGCAAGCCTCAAATATCAAAACATGGAGAATGAAAGAATCACAACCAGAAAGATGTGGTATAGACTTATATGTAGAAGGACAGGAAAATCAATGGTACATCGACAGTGGATGTTCAAAACATATGACAGGTGATAAAGAAAAACTTTAGTCATATAGTGCCTTGGAGAAGGAGAAGAAGGTCTCATTTGGAAATTACACCCCTGCACTCATAAAAGGTAAAGATTTTGTTCATTTAAAAGATAAGGTCAAAGCAGGAAATGGTATGTATGTTGATGGCTTAAAGCATAATCTATTGAATGTCAGTCCGATGTGTGATCAAGGAATAAAGGTAATATTTCGATCAAATGGATGTAGTGTTCGTGATCTTGATACAGGAGAAATAGTGATCAAAGGCATAAGAACTCCAAATAATTTATAAATATTCAGGGAAGGACAACAATAATGCTATCTGAGCAAGAATGATGAACACTAGCTATGGCACCAGAGGTTGGGGCATCTAAGTTTCTCACAGATAAGGAAAGCATGCAAATACCAGGCAGTTCGTGGTCTTCCAAACATCAGAATTCCAGACACTACAATATGCAAATCATGTCAGTTTGGTAAGCAAACTAGAACTAACTTCCCCGAGAAGGAAGGATCAGCTAGTAGGCCACCTGAACTTGTCCATACTGATGTATGTGGTCCATCTAGGAAAAGGTCGCCTCAGGGAGAAGAATACTTTATATTATTCATTGAC